>UZAF01018613.1:0-18984 GCA_900617895.1 Haemonchus placei | reverse complement strand
CTTCGTCGGAGCCTGTAAGTCGAAACTATACTTGTGATTCGTAGGCCACCATTTCAAATTACAAGAAGAGAACTCTAAAGGTCCTCATGTTGGTCGTCGGAACAATCCTGGTGGGGGCTTATACTTGAATGATAGAAACGCTGATGTCCTCGGTCAAAGTCGCAGTCAGGATGCCAAATTGATGACTGTAAAATGTGACACTCGTATCTTTCTTTGCAAACTCGGGTGCCGCTATAAAGCCAACTCCTCCTGTGTTGTTCCTGTCTCACGAGCGCCGAGAAAAACCGCAGTTCCATCACTCCATGTACACGTCAAAGGCTCTTTCCGTTTCGTTTCACTCAGTCCAATCACATGATATGAAATTCGTTGTGATTCTTCAATCAAGGTTGAGAGCTGAATGGCCGTACTGACACTCCTGCAGTTATAAGTGCATGTGATCAGGTGGCTCATTCTTGTCCTTTTCCTATGGTAGCCTACGGCCCGAGATTTCTTCGCCATTGACTGTGTGCTGATCCAGCGCTACCGGACTGGGCAGGGACAGTCTGCAGGGGACTAAGGCGAGTGGCAGAAGTGGTCGTAGCGTTTTTCGTCTCACAGGATAGCCTTGCTGGGACATTCCTGTTGCTTAAGGAGGGCGCCGTCCCACCATGAGCTTGAGCACTTTGGGTTCTTTGGTCACGAGAGCCGGTCAGAGGGTTCGGCGGGCCTTTCCCTTGCGGGATCCCGGTCTCGCCTCAAGCCCGTACACCGCGACAAGGTAGAACCCATGTACGGGATGTTATTGATTACACATCTAAAATCCGAAATAATCTAAGCTAGGCTCCAACCCAGTGCTGATCTCAAAATGCAAATAAGCTGCACATGTTGTGTTGTTGTTGTTGTGTTTAATCCCTCTTACTATGAATGGGGAATACGCGCAACACAATCACAGATGTCTCTCTGTCTTAATAATCACTTGATAACTGGGATAATATTAAGGAAATGGAGAATATCGAGCTGACGGATCGGCTACACACCTTACAGGAAAAATACGACAGGGCAGAAACTCATAGAAATCGATTACAAGAGGACATGGAGAAGTTTGAGGAGAAGTATCTCGCCGAGCAAAGGCAGAAAGATGATTTGGCTAAAGGTATTTCGGATCAAAACAACGCATAATCACTATGTGGCCTGATAATCAGTTCGTATGAAAAGATTAGATTCATTAAGCAGAACTACAATTAATTTTGATCCCATTTTTACTTTCGTGCCTTTGGGAATTTTTCGAGACAGGCTAATTTTTTGTGGGTTTTCCCTTTCTCTCATCAAAATCAAGTCAATCAATTCTTTGATTTTGTATGCAGCTGAACACGATCCTTCCTATAAAAATTCACATTTAGCGAACAAAAAGCTAGAAAATCACTTGAAAACGATCCAGCAACAACTTACTCTGCTCCAACACGAAAAGCACTCGCTCGATCTTGATTCGAAACGGTAAGCATTTACTACCACTAACTGAATAGCCATGGAATTCCGGCAAGGCTTCATTGCGTTGACGGCGCACTGTCCACGTTTGATTCTCATATCCGACTCAATCTAGCTGTAAATCAGTTTCTTCCGTTGACTACTTTCTGAAAGGCATGCTCTCGTTTTTATCTTTTCCTCCAGGAAAAGTTCAGCAGCTTCTCGAATGGCTACGATGCTTCTGGGGAATTTCACTGGGGTACACTGGTTGAAGAGCCAAAGCTGAAAGGCGCAGTCAACGACAGGGGGGGGGTTCTCATTGGTTGATCTCCTACTAGTTTTTCTTCCCGTCTGTGCCCCCAAGATATAAAAGAGGCACATGAGCCGTTGCTGAGTAGAAAAAGGCCTAGGTAGAGAGCAACAAGCATATTATGTAGCATTGTAAAGGCTGCACCAGAATAGAGAGCTTTTTGAAAATTCAAACAAGTCATCGTCCCTGACCCACGGTGATAGCAGAATGCAATTTTCGATTGCAGGAGTATTGCACCAGTCCTTTACTCAACTGCGTAGACTGAAATCTTACTCAAACCCAACTTCCATCTATGTCAAATTCCTATACTACCCCCGGACTCGACTAATTTCAATAGCCCTTGTGTATTCCTCGTCCTGACAAGGAAAGGATGTCAAGTTGAAGTGGTCATTCGAAATGAGACCTATACTATAGGCATTTGCGGATGTGATTTCGAATCTGCTTTCCAAATTAGCAGAGCGATTGTTTGAAGGAAGAAGGTGGTTTTAGGTAAAAGCCTAACACTAACGAGCACTTAACACATGGAAGTAAGGGCGCTGGCAGCGGGGATTTGGAGCAGTGGTAAGCCTGACGCTTCATAGGCATGACCTAATAGATCGGGATGTGTGAAGGATGTGGTTTTTACATTTTGCGACTCATTCTCCTCGAACAAGGGAAAACCACTCTTACATGCTGATTTTACCGCCCTTGGAAGTCTTTTTGATGCCTGAGGTGATTCGCTTCCTACCTAAACTGTACAGTATCACTGCTAACTCATTGCATACCCATGTACATCACTTTCTCTGTGCGATCTCTGAAGAAAAGGCACACACTGCAATTCTCAAACTCAAGGGGCTCGAATAGAGGCAAAGGGGTCGTGCACTGAGTCTCTGCTAGGAGCTGTTCTTTCACATTTATGTCGTGCCTTTTCGACGATGGCCACTCACAGGAACTGTTAGTGGTGATCCAGGCCTGCTGCAGAACACTCTGCGTTAACCTATGCTTCTAAACCTCACTTTCATAGGAAAACACTTGCGAAGCAAGAGCAAGCCTAACCCTCATTATGAGCACGCACTTCAATTAGGGATCCACTTTCAAACACATAGTAAAGATTATGCTAGCGGAAACTCTCGACCATTTCTCAAGGATCATGTAGCCATCGTGTCTGTTCTACTTTCATAAAAGCATTCAGAAGTTATGAAAGTCTTATCCGACATTACGAGTCTAATAGACATGTACGTAGTGGCTCATGATTTCAAGTTCTGTATGCACACTCATGACCGTATTCTCTGCTCACTATCACTTGTCAACTTTCAGCTGCATACTCCTGAATTTAAAGATTCCTCTTCTAAGCAGTAATGCAGTGAGTTTGAGACGCCTACAAAGCTCTGTTTTTCATTCGATCTAGTGAGTGATTGCAAGAAAATGGCCTCGTTCGGACTTCCTCTACTCTTTGCTCCTAATCTTACTAAATTCTTTGTTTCGAATACTTTGCGCGTGATTACCAAACTGCTTATGACGTGATGAAGGTCACCATACCGTGAATGCACAATGTATGGGAAGGGCAAAGAAGCTGTAACCGTGGTTGTATGGTTTTGAAAGAAAGCGAATCACCTCAGGCATATAAAAGGCCACCAAGGGCGGTAAAATCAACATACAATGGTTTTCCCGTCTTCAAGAAAAACACTTCGCAAAGTGCAAAACCACATCCCTCATAAAACCCGATCCACGGTCTCATACCTATGAAGCGTCAAGCTTACCACTGGTCGGAATGGCAAGAATGTTGCTTCGGCATGAATGCTCGGGTTATGCGCTTGTCCGTGTTAAGCTCTCATCTGGATAAACTCCATGGCTTCCTTCAGGGAATCGCTTTGCAAATTTGGAATGCACATTCGAGCCAGCACCCGAAAATACGTATATGTAATAGCCTAAGTCTCATTTCATATAGCCACTTCGACTTGGGACCTTTCCCTTAATTTTCTTGTTTTCTTTGAAACACTGCACTATTCTGCAACAACACTTCCGTTACTCCAGCCATTGTATGCAGAGCCATTTTTTCGCCAAATATTTCTGCTGAACAGTTTTGCCGCCTTAGAGGGGAATCTCAAATTGTTCTTAAGTGCGCTATTGAGCGATTGCGCTAAATCAAAAGAAAAAATCTTGGAACTGAATTCGTAACTGCATGAGTGGAAGCCGTCATACACCAACTGAGGAACTGGATCTCCTTTTTATTTAGTCGGGTGGCATTTTCTCCCAGGGTATTCTGGTGTACTGTAGAGTTCTTCTACACTGTCCTCTATCAGAGTCATGTCATCGACGTAAAGCTTTTTATGCATGAGTGTTGTGACGACATCCAGTGTCAGTGGGAAGAGGAAAGGGATTAGCACGAGCAAGAGGCAACTATTTGTGTGTGATCGCATAGTAGTGAACCAGAAGGCGCCATTAATCTTGTCTATCGCGTATCGTTCGATCCATGATTACTTAAGGATAAAGGATAAAGTTTTTGGCGTTAATCAATCCCGTCTGAGAGATGCGCCCCCGCACTACACTTCCATTCAGAATCGTAATGGCGTAATGTGTGCGTATGTGGCCTATACAATGACTTGCGGTGGCCAGCCGATGTACAAGTCAGTGCTTTTATCCTCCCAGACGAGTCTGGTACCAATTCACCGACCCCGGAGGTATGGAAGGCTTGGTTGCCCTAGGCGGGCATTGATCCGGGATTCGAACCCCTGGCCGTGCGTGTGATATAGCGCGCCACTTCCCACTACACCACCTCCGCCCCATGATTACTTACTTCCAACAAAGACGTCAAATGCTCATTAACTAAGCTATTGATCTATCAACAATTCTCTTTTCCTTCCATCTGTTCTACAATCCTGCATCATCAGGAGTGCAATATGCTTTCGCAGTTGAAGGGCAAATTTTTCTCAAACTTTTCAGACACCCTAATATTTTCGCTGTAACTGGAATACCCCGCCAATCTTTCCATCCATCAACCTGAGCCCGTAGCTGGTATCAAAAGCAATTGTTGGCTTTCTCGTAGAGTCTCGATTTTTCCTCAACGAGAATCAGTTCCGTGGGCTCTCGTAAGCAGACATGAACCCAAACTCTTACCAGCTCGACTATCCCTGCCGTTATTAGAATGCAACAACAGCTACGATCTGAGATTCTCGATTGAAAGGGCGAAGGAAGGCCTTGTACGAGTCACTGGTAGGTGCGCTTATACAAAAAAGACGAAACATTGTAAACTCATTCAAAGCCAGTGCCTTCCGAATATTGTTGCGAATCTCGAATTTTGAGAATTTCCATAACATTCCGAACATATTTGGTTCACGAAGTCATAATCTCATGAGCTAACAACCAACACTTTCAATAGGAATGTACGATGTAGGAATCGTTCTATGGATCTTTTGCTTCGCAGTAAAGCCACTTGTCACTGTTCCATTTTTCCCTGCGCACAACTGCATAAGAATTGGACAAGCAAACCATAAACCTTTAAACGGATCAAGTTGGAAACCAAAATCAGTCCCTTCTTTTCTCAGGAAGGAAGAAGATATCGGCCAATTGAAGACGCGTGCCGCTAACGACGCAAATCTGATCGCTAAACTCAAGGCAAACATACGGCGGCTCATCGACCGCATTCAGGAGCTCGAAGATGATTTAGACTTGGAGAAGAAGTCTAGGTGTAAGGTGGGTAATTCACTGATCCTTCGTTTCTCTTATTGGGATAATGCAGTCAAGGGTATTAGCATTAAAATCGTCTTTGAACAGTGACGGTATATGTATGTAATTTGCTACAGCCTTTCCAAGGTTAAGAGAAAGTCGATCGTGGTGTATTCTATATAGTGACGGTATAGTTAACCAGTAACCAGTGCACATGCAGTAAATATTCTGAATGGGGCATCGATCCCAACCATATGTACTACAATCTCTAACTGAAACGCTACCAATCTTCAAACGAGTACATCTCAATTGCTGTGCACTGCAATCCTTCCTGTGCAGGCTGATCACCAACGCATCGAAATGCAAACGGAACTGGAAGCACTGCAATGCCAGATGGAAGAGGTCACCGGTCAGCTCACCGTCCAGGTGCACATCAACAGGATTCACGCCGAAGAGGTGAGCGTCACTGATTCTCGGACAGAGATATATCCAACGTTATCTTTTTTCCGTTTATTCAGCAAGGTTCTGTTACGTGACTTGAACAAGCAACTTTTCTAATTTATCGTTCTCTATTACCTCAATTTCACTTTACTCGGAATCCCGGGCGAAAATTGTATATCCTTGAATGTATGTATGTATGTGTGTATGTATGCATGTAGCTAGTCGAATGGTTTACACATTTGGACAGCTCGTCCAGCTATTCTTGCCTCCAACTTTCGTCGTCACAGTCTCGTCCGACCCCACAATTTCGCTACTTTTTTGAAGCCTATCGTGAACTCTATTATTAAGGCATTGATCTCAAATAAGAGCATGGTTTCTAGGTCCGTTGTGCTGGGTACCCTTGAGTTTCTAGTTTTGCGTTCATTTTGCTATAGATCAGATACAAACTCAGGGAATATACAGCTCTTGAACCAATCTTGTTACTTTTCAAGTGAATAATTTCCTCCGAAATTTTTTCTTCGCACACGTAGAAGTTCTTTTTTCAAAATCCAAAGTTTGCAGGCTCGCATGTCATTTTTCGATACTCTTCTCTATTTTTTCTTGAATCTTGAATAATTGTCTCACGATTACCTATCAGCATTTTCAGTTGGCAAATTTACAACGAGAAATCGAACTGAAAAACATAAGTCGCCAATCGTATATCGCTGACATCTGCTCAATGCAATATTCGACAGTTAACAATTTGAGAACACTCAGTAAGCAGGTAAGATTATAGAGGTTCCAGGAGGTCGTCACTGCTTGACGATGATTTCAAATTGAGCTATTGTTCAGTTATCAGCGCTATAAAAAGAGCACCCACCAGGAATGATTCCGCCACTTCGAATAACGTCGGTTGACCTTTCTGCGACTACATGACCAGCTAATCACTTCTCTCCATTCTCCAGAAACCTTGAATCAAAACTAATCGGCTACAGTTCGACGCCGTCACTAAGCGCCCTTATTAAGGATAAGCGGCGCTAGTTTCGGAGACCGAGTGTTAAGTTTCAGACCTTTGGTAGAAAGCTTTCCATTCAGGCGGGACACCCATTTGATAAAAAGGATGTCTGTAATTACCTTTGAATGAAAGCGGGAAAGGGGTAACGAACTTGTTTCATGGAAGAAGCTTCGAAATGTATTGCAGGATGATCGCTGTGTGAATGAAAGCATAAAGTTTAGCAAAACGTCAAACCCTTCCTATCGAGCAAAGCTTCCCATCTATAATAGGGGGCCGTAACCGTCTTAGATGTAACCACCTATCTGTTCAGAGTCCCCCATAATCTGAATAACTTGATTCAGGCTGCTAATCTGGAATCGGAAGCGGGCCGTGTTCTATCTGCTCGCCATTCGATACAGAACCTGGCAGGGGTGCCGCGTGTCTACCTGGACTCGGCCGATTCGGAGGATGAAGAAAGCTCGATCTAATGTTCTCGGCTTAATCGCCGACTACTCTATCTATTGACATAATTAGCCAAGCCATATGTTCATGCTTGAAAAATTTCGCAATCAATATCACCGTACTTTCTCTGTATGTTTTACCTCATCATATTGTAATCTATTGTCTCTTATTTGAAATGATTGGACCAACTAGTAGCAGCGAAAATATTAGATGCAGGATTTTTACATTTTAACATAAAGTAATCATAATTGGGAGAATAAAGAAGATTTACTGAGAATTAGTTGTTCTTTTACGTTTTTGAGCGCGTGTTCCAGGACGAGTGATTTTTGGCGCAATGTTAGGTGCATGGCGCATAGGAGAGCCAGCTTTATTAATGCCCCTCATGTACTGGAGTATCGTAGTCACAGTGGCGAAAAACCTAGGACGATTAAGAAAAGACATACTACTCTGTTGTAATGGGCGAAGAGAGAGTGAGTGATGAGCCTGAGCCTGAAATATGGCGAACGCAAGTGTTGGTCACAATGAGCGAATAAATCGGTAAAATAGCGAGAGACGGACCTAATTGCGGTGGTTACTGATTCCGAAAATCCGCTGAGGACCAATTTTGTAATTCATCTCTTCATAAGCTCTCCTTTGTAATTATTTTAATTATTTAGAGCAGGGGTAAATGAAGCAGAAACGTGGTTCAGTCACTCGTGCCGCCTAATGAGTTTGTTGGTCATTCTTGCCCTCTCAGATGAACGTGCTAGGAAAGAATCTAGTGCGAAGAGGTAAAGACCTTGTGTGTTCCATAAATATTCCCAAGACATTGGCATTTGGTCCTACTTCGCCCCCGATGTTCACCTTAGAAAAGCGAGAATAATCATCCTTGGATTCGTGGATTCCTACGAGAGCGAATTCCCTTCTAACTGCACTTCGGAGTTTAGCCCAGGTTACTTTTCAAAGCAGTCAGTTACGTAACATCGTAGGCTATGTATCACTGTCATCAATCTGTAAACAAAGCCCACTAATAGCTCTCACGAGGCGCTGGGGCGGAGTAGCTCGCTGTCGAGCCGCGGCCAACGGCTGGCTGGCAAACTTCACTGACAGAACCGTCTTCGTCATACTCCTCCTGCCAGCTACCGTAATCCAGGCATCTGAGGCTTTTTCTTGATTTGAGTGTTGTTGTATTGATCATCGTTTCAAAGTTCTATAAATTTATTGATCTCTCATCAGCTATAAAAGAATTTGCAATTTCTATGGACTGATCTCTGCGATGGGATTTAACAGCCATTTGAGGACTGCACTTTGCAATTTCCGAGTTCTCTCAATAAATTGGGTAATCAGACATCTTTCTGAACACCGTTACTGCTATTGAAGTGAAATGGTTTGAAGACAATTTCGTACTAGCTGTTAACGCCATTTAGTTGTAGAGGAGACGTCTGTTTATGTTTGGAAATATACGAATTCTTTGGCATTCCTTTCCTATATCTGTCAACGGACAGGCTCCCCAGAAGTTCCTCATAGGAGATTTTGTTTCTGTTGAAAAATAAAAATGAGGCCTTTCAAAGTGTTTCGATTGCTAACCTAACAACGACTGCCCTAGCGACATCTAGTGTGCTCAGCTCAATCTGTTAATCGTTCTTGATACCGGCCCATTTCTGAGTTCGGTTCCCCATTGGGGTGTGTTAGGAACGACCAACAGGAAGACTTCACGGCAACAGATTTTCTGAATAGTTGCAGCATTCTGAGTTACAAACGTCCCTTTACTCTAAAGGCGGTAGGTGACACTGGCATCATCCACTACTGACTGGGTTAAATGTTGGCTCGACCTGCCTGACTTTCCATTCCCTCGTCTAGGACCATTGTCACTTCCGTCTGGCGGGACACACTGGACTGTACATCTCTCAGCTTGATGGAACCCAGAAAAGGATTGTTCTTCGCCGATTGTCTTTTCCCCTTTCTAGAAGCAACGCTTTGCCGGCTTTTTCCAACAGTAATCCAATGAGTTCACTTGAATTAAATATTATTCATGATAAAAGAAAGCGCAGTTATTCATTCATTACATGCATTGAACAAGTATGCCTTTGTGAGTCTGTCTGCCTGTCTGTAACGAAGTTCTTCCCCCACTTGGGTTGAAGGCTGGCGTATATAATGTATAATAGTGAAGTCTGATCCAATAAGTTGAAAAGGGGTATATGAACCCCCTGTCCTACAGGCCTTCCTGTCAAGAATTTTTCTGGTTGGTCATTTCGTTAATTTTGCTTCTCTCGCCTCTTAATCTCTCTTGTAATGCAGAACCAGCGGCTCGAGCTTTCCTTTGTAGCGCGCCTTTTGAGCGCATTCAATAAATAAATAAATAAATAATAATAATATTACCAATATAATATAATATAATATAATAATATGCATAACCAATGGGGGTAGAGGTGGTGGCGTGGAAATTTCGCTACAGTCATTCGATCGATGTCTTTCTGATTTTTATCTCTTCCTGAGTTCATGCAGTATTGGTGGAGCAAAGAGTGGTTGTACATGATAGAAACTGAACTCTTGATCTCTTGATTGTCAGGACACACAAAATACTCAGCCATCCAAAGTACGAATGTGGGAAACTTTTCCTAAAGTCGTCTGCCCATCTCACCATTTGATGACCGAATTGCATTGTTCGTCACCAGAGCCAGGTTCTCTGATTTCGTTAAAAAAATTGTCACTTTTCCAGAACTCAATGGCTCCCAAACGGAAAAATCCACGAAAACCGGTCAAAAACGAGGAGGACAATCTACTGCAGCGAGTATGTGCCAACAAACGTGAGCGACAACGAACAAAGGTACGGCAAAATCCACCTGGTAATCGAAAACTATCATATAGCACCCACTTCTCAAGTGGCCACTGTTATTTCAGCAAATTAACAGGATTATCATTTATTGCTGGGCGGAGGTAGTGTAGTGGAAAGAGGCGCACAATTGCACACGTCCGGCCCATGTTTGGGGGATCGGAAGCCGGTTTAACACTCTCTCATGCCCTAGAGCCTTCCAACCACTCAGCGTCGGTTGAAGGTCACCCTCCTCGTGTGGGGGAATGAAAGCGAAATGTTGCTGGCTGACCACTTGAAGTCACCGTACAAGCCAGATGAACATTCGAAACGTCATCGAGACTCTGAACGGATATCATTTGCGCAGGTGTATACCGAAACAGGGTTGATTAATGCCGAAGGCTATGACCTTCCCTTTACTTCATCAATGATTGTTGAACGTCTCCGCTCATGGCCCGTCAAATTTACAGTAATCCATATCATGAATGGCTTGGCTGAAGCGTAAAAAAAGTCACCTCAGAAAAGAATTAGTGGTGAGAACCCGTGAAGATTGACCAAGCAGGTGAATAACTCTGCTGGCCCAATGTAACTATCTAATACCAGAGGCAAAATTCCCGCGCATGGCTACGGTAGACAGCTGTTGGCTTACGTGAGAGACCACAGCGGCAGACGGTTGAGAGTTTACGACTGCCGATGACTGGTTGTAAAGGCGGCGCCTGAGAAAAAGCCCATTAGTAGCGAGGTTTGTGAGAATCCTCAGATCCCACTTACATCTCGAAATTATCGTTAGTGAAAACCAGGGATGGTTCTCTACAACGAAATGATGATTGGGTGGAGAGGTTATGCTCATTAGCTCATTACGAGGAGACATGGAAAGCTGAAGTGGCACTTGGTAGAGAACGCTTTAATGCTNCGTTCCGGACGGAACATAGACGATCATATCAAACAGGTCCCTGCCCCGAAATGCACCTTTTTCAGGAACTCAACGATGCGTTCTCGATTCTTCGAAAGATCATTCCATCAATGCCTTCCGATAAAATGAGCAAAATCCACACACTGCGGATCGCATCCGACTATATAAGGTTTCTGGACCAAGTGAGTTTTGCTGAAGTTCCGAAGTTCTGGAGAGTTTACTGAAATTCCGGAGGTTGACATGGGCTGCGTGACTTTCGATTATTGATTGACACAAGTATCCACCACTTAGACTGAGAGTTGAGTCACGTGGAACGGCTCCATCACATATCCATGCACTCTTAAATATCACTCCCCTCAGACATTCGAAAATCTCCAGAGAGCAGAGACTGCGGTAGAGAAGGGAAGGAGGAAAGAGTGCATGTATGGGTGTATACATCTCTCAAACAAAAAACTTTTCAATGCATATAGTATCATGTGACTCGTTTACCTCTTTCAACTATTATGCGATCTCCCCATCTCTAATAGGATAGGCATGACCCTCTCTGCCGCAGACTTTACGATATATCTAGGGTCGGTGCATATAGTATTTGTAAGATTATCATCAACAACGAGGTACACTGAGATACGGTTAAGCAAAATGTAGTGTTTTCTCGGGTGATGATCTTGCGCATTACCTGTCGTCCAGTTGAACATCGATTTCCTCGAGCGATCGCCAGTAACGTCTTCATTCGACCCCGTCGCGAGCCAGTCTAATGAGTAGTCTAACGGGTCGTGCCCGCTCGAGGGGCACTGGGCAAAGCATTTGTTTCGTTCGGAGCTTTTGAGTGATGATAGTTCGACCTTACTCCTTGGAACCAATTTAGTATTGACAGTTTGTGGGGTGCTCGCTTTAATTCACATTCAAATAGTCGCTAATGCTCATCAAATATTGTCCAACTACCCTATTTAAACACTATGTATGACCCAACATATTTACATAATTTCACTGAATGAGCGCCAACGTTACGTGAGCCTGTCTTGAGACCTCGAACCTTGCTTGATTTAGTGGGTTTTAAAACAGGCGGACATGCATCGACTGACGAATCACATCTATCACTTGAAACAATTTAGTCTTGGACACTCCTTAGTTTCATGAATTTACTAGCCTATTCATGGTTCAGGAATTCCTAGACCATGAACAGCGCCTAAGAATCAGCTCGTAGAAGTTGTCGATAGTGAAGTAAGTATTCCAACCCGCGTAGGCGCACGATTCAGAAACATTTAGAAGGTGCACTGCTGTTTCCATGTTTTTCGTGTTTGCTACCTTTTTCGGAGGCAGCGTTGGTTGTCTACCATATCAGCATCTTCCTACTATCATTGCGGCTTCACTTACATATGGCTCTCAATAGGTTAATAAAGAGTAAGAAGCAAGCGTGGTCGATCTACAAGTAATTTCAGATGAAGCGAGATGATTGCAAATTATTCGGCGTCGATATCTTCGATGAGAAAGGTGGCTATGGACTTCAGACATCTTTCAACATCTGGAGAGGGAGTCATGGTTTGACGCAGAGCAGTCCTATGAGTACGTCACTCACTGACATCTTACTTTATGACCCTTAATTTGACATCTTATAAACTGCCTCTCTCTGAAGAATTTCAAAATCTAAAGGATAAAAGATGAGGTCTTGGGGCGTTGATCAATCTCGTTAGAGGAGTGCGCCCACGCATTCGGCTTCCACTCAAATCGTGCTAGTGGCGTATTGAATGCGTATGTTACCTACACAATGGATTGCGGTAGCTAGCCGATGTACAAGTCGCTGCTTTTACCCACCCAGACAAGTCTGGTACCTATTAAACGACCTCGGAGGAGTGGAAAGTTTGGTTGGCCTGGGCGGATATCGATTTGAACCCGTGACCATGCATTTGTGAAGTGCGCCACTTGCCACGACACACTAAGTTTGAAGTATTCATCACTATTACCCTAAAGATTTCGAAAGGGGTGGCGGACTTCGCGGTTTCATTCCCACGGTCACAGGCACGCACGAGCAGTGGTTTTGCGGCAACTACCGTAACCATTAACTAGGAATTCAAATCATACCCCCTACCGTGCGCATTCCATATCGCCGCTTGTGTGGCGAGCTTGACTTTTCATCAAAGGAGTTACGATAGCATAAGGAGTTTAACTGATGTGACTGTTCAGTGTACTCAGTGATTAAGAATCCAAGAAAAGAATTTTCCGTTCAGGTGGCAGTAGTCTTATGAGTCCGATGGGAATTCCTGCATCAATGCCATGTCCAATACCACATATGAATTACTACGTGGGTAGTTATGTCATGAAACCAGGTTAGTGACTACAATTATAACAAAATGAGTATTTTATCGTTTTTAGGAAAGAATCAAAGACTTCCACAATAGGTGGCGCTCATGCATTCTTCACTGTCACCGGTTTATCCGCATTCTTTAATGCTAATTTTATTTCAATTATTAGCTAACAATAAGAGCTTTGATGGAAAAATATTGATCGATTCTGTTGATTCCCTAACTTCTGTAGTTCAACAATGGGAATACACACCATTCTCTTTTTACAACTTCTACCCACATAAGATATGTAGGACGTGCATCAAGCTTGCTGAAAAATTTCGTCGGTCTCCGTTGATATTTCGCCAAAAGAACGTCTGTGCTAATGACGTTCCAGAAGAATGACGAGATAGAAATTTCTGTCATCATACTCTCATTGCATATAAGACATACAGCCCTGAGTCGACAGTCTATCGCCTTACGGGATAGATGGGTTGTATGAGCTGGAGGGCTTTATGCCTGGGTACATATTGAACTCGAAGAAGCCTACTGAGGGCGTACGTAGACATGCGATGTGCCTACTAAGAGAAGGGAGAAAGGCGTTTTCTAGAGTATAAGCTGCGAGAATCCGTATGACTTCGAGTGCATCGCATGCAAAGAGTTTTAGGCGTAGAGAACCATTCCGAAGAACATCGGAGAATGACTTCCAACCGAGAATGGTTTTGCTCTTAATGCGGTGAAATTTGAGATGAATCGTTCTCCTTCAGCCTCTGAGCGAGGGTGTTAAAAACTAAATCAACGCGTTGTGTCTGCGCTTAGACATTTTTAATGCAGCTAATATCCAGGACTCCTCAGGGTTCATTAATAATGAAGGATTAGGGTAACACGGTAATACGCCAATCCACACATGCTTGACCATCTAACAGGTCTGACTGGGACTTGATTGGGAGATCTTCTGATCCAAGCTTCAATCATCTATGAGCCGCTCGACCGGCAACCTATTTCCAACGCCTTCAACGACGATATGTGAGTTCATGTCCTCGGTACCGTGCAGAGCAGAACACAAAGCATATCTTCCTAATCTTCACCTGGAGATTTCCACTCGTTTTATTCTCACGAAATCCTTGCTCACTATGGTATTCAGTTCACATGAATTCCTTGTATAGCATTTCGCTGTCAAAGGGCCATCCATCCTATGAGCGTGACCAACGAAATTCAGTGGAAGATGGCGATAGTTTTACGAACGCTACTCAGAAAATGGTATTCTCCAACCGAACCTCAACCAAAGAGCACACTATTCTACTGAGCGCCTTCCTTTGACCCTTACTCATGTTCAGAAGACGTAGGAATTTTTAAAAGTTGCCTGACAGACTTTTGGGAGTCAATCAATAAATCCTCATCTGAGGTTCTATATGCCTGACACAAGAATTATGGACTTGAATTATGGACCATGAAAATTGATAGATTCAAGTGGTCATAACCACACTTCCGACCCTTCACTTCCAGACGAAACGTTATGGTAACCATACTGTAGCGACACTTCACAACTGAATCACCCCCACCCCTAAACCCTTTCAAAGTCCTATCGATTCCAAGGTGCTTATATGGTTGTTTTTGTAAGCTGTTCCAAATACCAACTGGCCGCTAAACTCTTTGGGTCAGCTTGCCCGCTGCAATTACGACCTTTACGGGCGATAGCATCAAAGAATGTCATCTTGTCATTTGATACCCAACATCAGTTTGAAGTGTTATAAGCAATATACAAATACTATACTCGACCTATCGCTAATCATAGCTCCCAGCGTAGGGCAATGAGGGAAAGATTTTACTCATCGTAGGCCTGAAAGATATTGTGCCGATTTGAGGAAGACGTAATCTTCAATGAATGTACTCCATGAATGCCTGTGAATGGTTATAGGATGAATACTTATTCGCGTGGTTTCTATTTTCCCACAACTCCCTTTAGCGGGGATTTCTTTTTCTTTTCGGGCCCTATCGATTACTAGATATTCAGTCGTTACTTTGAGTATGTAAATAACTTCAATGGTCACCATGTCTTCTTATCCACTGTTGCCGATGGCCGTTGTCCTCATTGGAAATATCTGTATCTTACCATAGCAGAACTAAATGTGGATCACACCATATGCTCAGCAACTTTCTTTCCTTTCCCCATTTGGACCATCAATCCTGCAACTTTGTAAAAAGTACCGTTCTTTAAATTTCGCAAACTCATGCTTTCCAAGTTCATATGTTGCGCGAGATCGAAATCTCGCTCGAAACTCACCATTCTTATGAGGTTTTCACGTCGCGTGCTAAGGAGTAGCACTACTTGATGGCACAGTTTACGATGGATTTGAGGTACCCTTTTTGAAATAGTGCGTCAGTGGCGAAAAAAGCGGGAAAATTCGCCGATTTTCCGAAAAATCTTCTGAAGCGTAGTGAAAATAGAAGTCGTACGTGATTACCATGACGGAAATAGCACGGGAAGGGTATCCGGACGAAATTTCAGCTGTTGCGATTGCGCAAGGGCTGACTAAATAAAAACAAAACTGTCCAGAATTGCCTTTCACTGTCATTGTGGGTCACCCTTGTGTGCGATGCATCCTCTACACTGTCTTGAAACTCGTCCACGCATACAAACGGGCCAATCTTTGAGCCTTGATAACGCGCTACCGGGGCTGTTTCCCCATCTGACAGATTCACATATGGTATACGAGGGGGCCGAGATTTTTCCTGGCCGGATACCCCATAGGCAAGACTATTTCTATCGTGAACCGTGGCTTCAACGAGCAACATCCAAGCCCATTTCAAATCAGTTCTACATTTCAGAGTATATGGAAGCCGGGGTGAGTTCCAGTGAATTACCGCAATGGCAGCAATGATATCAGCCCCGATGGATATCACCTGCACTCACTACCAGATCGGTGTTTTGATTGATTTACCGATTGATTTACCATTTTATTTCAGATGTCTTCGAATTCACTCATTTGAATTTGATTTTTTTATTAATTTTATTTTTTGTCAAACAGGAATTCTCTTTACAATGTCCATAGTATTTGTGCCTTCTCATTGGTTGCTCAGGTCTTGCCTTACAATACGTATAACTACGGTCCGTCTCGTCTATTCAATAAGAAACTATTGTTGTGCTTATCAAGTGTAATATCATTATTTTCGACTTATTAGGTATCATTACGAGTAAAGTTACCTTCACTCTTCCGATTTATTTGAAAAATAAAAATTGGTGATCAATTCAAATTGAGATGGCCCATAAGGTCTCTGCTCTCTGCATTATATCGGAAGTCAGTGGAGAATGTTTAGGAGACCTTCGATAGCGTGGTATGCTTGTTGGGTGGATTGGATGCGTCTAATCAGAATGGGTGGAGGAGACAGTCCTGCTTTCCATTTGAACGGACAATATCAAAAGGGATAGCAACTTCCTGACAACACTCAAAGCGTTGGGAAGCGTGCGGACTCGTATCGGAATTGAACGCGCAAGTATGTAGGGAGGAAAACCCACTGCTGGAGCGCTGATTTGCGCTTACTATAGCCGCTCTTTAGGAGTAAAATGTTTCTCGTTTCCCTAAAGATGACACCTTTATTCGCGCTTGAGGATTCATCGGGTCCTAAGAGTATCCAACAGTTCCCCAGAGATTCAACGATTATTCCGAGTGGACATGCTCAAGGGCGACAAATAAACGTCCCCTCCACATCTCGGGATAGTCGTGCTAGCCTCGTATCAGTATCGATGAAGTCTATTCGCCAGATTTAGCCCTGAATCGTGACGTGGTTCGTTTTGGATGAAAGGAACTCGTCTGATTCACCAATCAAAACCCAGGTCTTCGCGGACTCTACAGCACCTCTTCTTGACTGATTGTTGGGGAAGATTCAAGCAGAAATTTGGTCTAAAGTGGTCTGGTGCCGTACTACTTGCACGGCACAGTCAACAATTTCTTTTCAAACACATTTCCTCCAGTGATTTATTTGATTTGGAAGAGGGGTTTGACGTGAATGAGTTTAACAAGACAGCTACTTCTTCAGCCAAGTTATTTTCGTGATACGGACGGCTCTAGCAAGTCATCGAAAGTCATAATCCGTGAGAAGCAATTTATCGTGGATCGTTTCTTTTACAGCCGAGCACATATTGCGTCCAGATGTTCAGTCGCTGCTAGCAGAGGCATCAGCGGCGAAGTCTCCTTGGATAAACGGAAAGAGCGATTAGGGAGCCGGCGACTCTCATGTGACTGGGAGAGTGGATTAAGGGAAAGGAACCAGATCGCTTCGCCCTTCAGAATTTAAATAGATCCTCATCACTGTCGATTGTTCCAGATCAAGAAACAGCCCAAATGATTCCTTTGAGAGCTTTGAAATCTGCCCCAGATCGCTTACAATCGACTTAGCTTGCCTTCTATTTTTTTCCTTACTTGTGAGGACTTAGTTTCCCATTCATAGTGTAAGGGAGATCAATAAGCAGACATGAGTGCAGGATCTTCGAACAATTCATTCGCTTATCTACTCACATCTTGAGAACCAACTGGTTGAGTTGAAGCTAGCCATAACCGGTACGCCGAGGGAGCGGGCGACTCCCTCTCTGGTCCTGCACTTCTTTTTGAGACAAAACTAGGCCGAATTAGCAGGGCTGTTAAAACACAGGTCACTTGGACCCTCGAAATTCCTTGAGACGACTGAGTATCATTTTGGCCGGAACGAACACCGAGTGGGTAAAATAAAACATAATAAAAGGGAAACCCAAAAATATAAAACATAAAAATACAATATTATCCGCTGCTCTGCCGTGCAGATAGGTTAGGGTAGAACGCTTTATTTGATCGACGTTTCTACCTAACATTCGTCTTTAGGGATCTGAAAGTGGTAGAAGTTTCTTACTTGTGTCTCATAGCGCCTAAATACACAGCCCATTCACATCAACTCCCAGAAGCTCGAACGCAAAATTCACAACTAAAAATCAGAACAGTCACTGTCACTCGTGCGAAGAAGCTTCCCTTGCAGATTGCTGAACAATGTCAGTAATGCTTAGAATTCCTCAGCCTCCAGAAAATAGGCGTTTGCACTTGCACGACGTCAAAATAGCAGGCAATTTCATGAGCGATGGGTAGCTAGTCGGCGTCCATTTAAAAGCCATTCGCATTACCGTAGCCGCCTGTTAGGCCGTCATCACTCAATCATCAGCACGGATTTCACGCCTCTGCGGGATGTGGCCGCCTTTTGGGAAACCGCCCGGCCGGGAGTGGATTGAATGATGCCATCGTCCGAGCAAAGATTCAATATTTTGAAATAATTGACACGGCTAATGCGTGCTACTGTTGGTTTGCAATCGGAAAAAGAAGACTGAGGAATTGCAGTATTTGAAGGGGTGAAACAAAGGGCGCTGTCCTGTCGATAGGTATGACGTAATAGGGGAATAAGTGGCAATCCCTTAACGACAGTCCCACTTTGTGAGAGTACCCCGAGAATTCAAGGGTGTTTTAGTTTGTTCAGCCTTCGTCCAAATTCATAGAGATGAAGTCCTTCCACTCGATCGATACTGTACTTGCAGTGCGTCCCGGCATTCGCCTTCCATTCAGAATCGTAGTAGCATTCTGAATGCTTAGGTGACGTATACAACGACTTACGAGCCAATCTACAAGCCAATGCTTTTACCCTCCCAAGCTAGGCTTTCACCGACTAAGCGACCATAGAAAGATTGCATGCTTGGTTGGCCTAGGCAAG
>UZAF01018612.1:0-18947 GCA_900617895.1 Haemonchus placei | reverse complement strand
TGTATATATGTATATATCAATAGTGTCTCGATGTTCTACGTTGATGCTCTGTCGAAGTTTCATTTTACGTCGAAGCGCATATTAAATCGGCTTGTTGTGCTTTCAGCTGACAATAGTGGCGTTATCCACTTCGACAAATTCGTACAAGGTTTGTTTTGCCATTGACTTGGCGTAGACGTGGTGTTCGTCAAGTTTTTGTGGTCCTCATCGATTGTAAGACAAATGTTTTGCAAAAGATCCGTTGTTCTTTTTTAGTAATGCCAATATTTGTCCCTTTTTGACCACGGACTTGACCAGTTTCTATATTTGCTCAATCGCTCGTGAAGCATGTGCATTTTCCAGATGTCTACAAGTGCTGGAAATCTTGGTGTGCTTATGCCAAAAATAGCTACGCTTTTAAAAAGAATGAGCCCAATATCGCAACCGTCTACGAAGCTCAGGAATTTGTTTAGGTACCGATTGTTTGATCTCTCATAGCTGTATGGTTTCCATAAAAATCTCGCTCTCAGTAAGTGTCGAACAGAGGGCTTGCAAAACAAGCTGAATTCCTCTGCTTTTTCTGTGTTTCTCTTTGGTTTTCTCTTGTTACACTGAGATTTATGAAGCACTTCTCTCAAAGCTGAATAAAATTCCGATATTCAATACTTGTTGAACCTTTTTTTATCATTAAGCTATAATTTTCCAAGCACACTTTGGCTTTGTTGGGATCATCGGTAAGTACTGTTGGTTGTTTCAGGGATTTCTGGTTCTATTGCACAGTTCTTGGCTTCGACGTGGAGTATTCAGGTGACTTCCTCTTTTTATTTCCCTTCCATACCTTACTGACTCATTCTTATATGTGAAAATTTGATAGACACTTGTAGTGTTTACGTATGGTCTGATTTGGATGGCACAGACAGTCGTCAATGAAATAGTTCACTGCTAGCATTTTTCGAATGAGAAGTACAAGGCCAAGCATCCCTGTGTAGTCGGCTGCTCTTAAACGCGCCCCAGTGGACGTAGCCTGCACCTGCTACCTGCTATTGGTCTTCCCATCCTGTCGCCTGCATCTCTACCAAATTTGAACGCCTCAGGTCCAGGAGAACACGGGTAACAGATTTTCGGCGAAATACAGTTTTCGCGTATGCCCCGCCCCTGAGGGGACGCTCCTCCCCTGGTGGGCGGAGTTAGCTTCAGTCACGTGTACCCAAGAAATTCGGCTCATACCCCAATCGTCTCAACCTGGCTGATTCCAGTCGATTTCTAAACGGCGCCACATTAGGTAGTTACAGTCGAACAAAAAAACGAATATTTGTGGTTTATATATAGTAAGGATCTCGGCAGCCCTTCACTTCATAACGCCACCACACTTGGAAACAGAAGTCGAATCGGTGGCGTATCCTGATGTTTCATAGTTGTCCAGTTTGCTGTCAGAAAAAGTGTGGCTGATTAGCAGCATTTTAATCGACACCAAATGTTTATGCATCTAGGTAGTTCTGCACTTCCCAACGCCACCACATTTGGAAACAGAAGTCGAATCGGTGGCGTATCCTAATGTTTCATAGTTGCTGCTCAGGTTACTGTCAGAAAAACCGTTGCGGGCGCAGGCGGAGTCTAGTTGTGCCACCTACTACAGAGATTCTAAAATCTACCACTTCCATTTTAAACACCCCAGGTCCGAATTAGCTATTTATCCCTACCTATGAGTCTACATCTGCCACCTGCCATTAGTTTTCCCATCTTGCCGCCTGCATCTTTTCCTCGTCTTGCCCCCTGCATCTGCCAAATTTGAACGCCCCGGTCCAAATTAACTACTTATGCGGAAGCTCCGCCCCCAGTTGGCAGGGCCTATGCCGCCTGCCATAATTTTTCCCATCTTGCCGCCTGCATCTCTGCTAAATTTGAATACTCTAGGCCCAGCAGAACAGGGGTTTCAAACTTCCGGTGAACTACACCTCTCGCGCACGCCCCATAGCTCCTTTCCTACTGGATCTAATCAAGCAAAATTTCAATATTGTAGCAGTGGTGTAGTGTGAATATTTACCACTATTAGTCCTCAATCTGATCATGTTTCAAATATCCCAAAGAGCTTGAAATCAAAACCAATTGGAAATACAGACATTGGTGCTTCTTAGATTCCTTTCCTTTTTGCCATGTCCAAAGTGTACGAGCGCTAATGCGGAACATAGAAGAAGAGAAAACGCAAATAAGGTATGAACAACTGCAGACGTCACAAACTTGCTTTCAGTATACAGGGTGGGCCAAAATTATGATTACAGCGCGCGCTGACGTTCATTGCAAGTTTTTTCTATGCTCATAACAATTCATTGAATTTCTTCCATTTCACAAAGTAGCTTACGCTATTACCTTTCTAATGATACTAAACTTTGGGTAGATTTTTAACATAATATAAGCGTAACTAGTCCGTGAATTAAACGTCGCTTTGCATTTACAAACACTTTTGGCACGGTGTATCTACAGACGAACTAGCGAAACAAGGCAGTTATTGCATTCAACCATAAGACGCTCTCGAGAGTTGGGAACAATTGCGGATAGGAGTGGTGAACCTAGGAGAGCTGTGGTTATATTTAGTGGAAGTGTTAAGGAAGCAGGGCAAAGGTCTACGTAGGAGCAAAATTCATTCTGAGTCCAAAAAGGCTAAATGAATGGATATGTCACGAAATTTTCTGCGCGAAATCATGAAGCATCATCTGCACGACAAGGCCTTCAAACAATCATAAAGTGAATTCCCCAAAGAGCAGGCTAAAGAGAAGAGAATGGTTGGCTCACTAAAGCTGCCCCGTCGCATACAAAAAATTGTCGTACGGAATTGCTGTTCACCGGCGAAAAGATATTCGCAGTGAAAAAGGTGCTCAATAAGCAGGGCGACAAGATTTGTATGAAGCTTAAAGAAATGGAAGTGATACAGTGTTAGGCTCACTGACTTTCTGCGATGGCCTTTGTGAGCGTCACCGCTGAGGCTAAACCACCGATTATTCTTGCAAATTATGGAGTGAAAGTTGGTTTGGAGGCCTGTTTGATCTCTTCGTGCGCAATAGGACACTTTGGTGATTCGAACCGGTCATATTGTCAAGATGAAGCTCCTGATCGCGAAACAGCAGTTGTCGAGAAATTTCGTGGAAGGGGTTCTTTGACTTGATAACCTTCGATCAGTGACCACTCTGGAGCCCTGACCTAAATCCCATGAATGTCTCAATGTGGTCAGCCTCTGAGATGAAAGCATCCTTTAGCCCAAAGAAGAGAAGAAATAATCTCGAAAATGCTTAGCAAAAAGCCGGGACCATTTCGATGACCTTAGCTGCGTGCCACCGTCAATGCCGTCCATCGTAGTCTTTGGGGTTGGGTGTAAGCNTTTGCTCTATTGGCTTTCTCTTCGTTTTCTGCGATGTGATTACTGTGTAATCATAATTTTGGCCCACCCTGTAGTCTACTATCGCTTCCCCTTAGTTATGTGGACTTTGCTGCTTTGCAGTCAAATAGTGTGGGATAGTGTGAAATATGCTTCAGTTACACATATCGAAATTTCATGCGAATGCGATTTGTTCCACTAGGAAAAAAGTTACGGCAAGTTAAAGTTGGTCGAGTACTTTTGAGCGCTACTCTTTAGGAACTGAAGTCGCTACAAATGATACAGCTCAAGTTTTGATGTCTAATGGTTATTATTACCTAGTTTTGAGTAATTCTAGGATTGTGGCCAGAAGACTGGTACAATGCGGTGTGCGTAATTGCCACCAAGTCGCCGGTACTCATCGCCCAAGAAAATCTTCGTTCAGAACTGATCGATAATGCTGCAATCAAAGGCGATACGATTTCACCAGTCTGTCTTTGGAAAGTTCTTTCTTGATTATCAGCCAACTGACATTCCACTTGTACAGAACGAATTACAAGAGTTCCGAAACACCGTGTGTGGAGTGCTGAATCACCAGGCTGATGTTGTTCCAATAGTAAATCGAATGGATTTCGCTCAATGCACCTATCTCTTGTCGGTTTTACGTATGGAAAAAATGAGAGTGGTAAGTTTTTTTCTTATATATAGCATCATTCGATTCATAGTCATTTATCCTATTTATTGCTAAGTATACCTGATCATTAATCAGGTTATGCTCTTACCAGTTTGTTCACCCGACTAACGCTGGACTCCTCTCTTCCTTATAACTAAGTTGTTATGATCTGCTGACTTCATTTAATGCTGAATCTACTCTCATTGTTTAACTTCGTTTCATCAATTTTTTGTCATTTTACCTTTTCTTATTCCGGCTACTGTAATTCAGTGATGTTCAGGTTCATGCTGAACACAAGGAGGCGTTGCACGAGTTCTTCAAGTATCTTGAGGACAAGTAAGGTTTCATCTGGCTTCGTAATCACACCAAACCTTTTAACTTCTCTTCAGAACAATTCGGAAGGACAAAGGTGGAATGTGGATGTGCTTGTTAGCTGGAGCATCGATTGTCTTCGAAGCGTATCTCGATAATTACAAAAAGGTTAGTTTCCTAGAAACAACCCGAAAAAGTCTTAGAAGGATAGTTCATAGTTTGTCGAAGGAAGCACCTGTGTGGGCGATCAGATATGTGGTACCTATATGGAGTCATATGAGCTATACAACAACTTCACGACCAAAATTTTGTCATTCTATAAAAAAAAGTCATCATAAACGTGAAGAAGGGGGTTCGACAAGACGATACCATCTCGCCCAAACTTTCTAATGCCGCTCTCGAGACTATCATGCGTCATATGGAGTGGGAAAGCATGGGAGTGAAAGTTGCCGGCCGCTACTTACATCATCTCCGCTTTGGAGAGGATATCGCGCTTGTAACACCGAACATTGAGCAGGCGGAACGAATTCTTTTCGAATCCATTAACACTTGTAGAGTGATGGGATCATGACTGAACCCAACGAAGACAGTGTTCATGTGAGACGGATTTGTACCTGATGCCTCTGTACCTCACGCTGAACGGGACGAATATCTTTGAATGCTTTAGTTAAGTGTATCTAGTTCGGGAAGTCAACATGATGAACGACCTAGCTCCGCAGCTGAGCAGAACGAAACGAGCCGCTGGGGAGCATCCAGAAATATCGAGCGAGTAGTGAAGACGACAAAGGATTTACGGCTCCGCGCTCACCTTTTCGACACTGCTGTCCTTCCTGCTTTGACGTACGCCTCGGAGACTTGGACTCTACGAAAGCAGGATGAGAAAGTAGTGTCATTCAAAGCGTTGTGGAAAGGGCGATGCTTGGAATTTCCCTATTCACGCAAGTGCAGAGAAGAATTTCGAGTTCCGAGCTCCGTCAACGAACGAAGATCATGGATGCCGTTGATTAAGCCAAGAAATCGAAGATTAGGTAGGTCGGACACGTCATGTGACATAGTGACGGTTATGGGGATCCGTTCGGATCAGGGCGGTTACGAACTGGATTTCTCGGGACGTAAAAGGAACACCGGGACGACCGTCGACGCGATGGTCAGACTTCTACACGAAAGCTCTGTAGGGAACGGGTGTTTTGCCACGTGCCCCTCAAGCGAGTACTACTCACTGGACCACTCCGACTTGCGACAAGGACGAATGGAGACGTTACCAGCGCTCGCTCGAGGAAATCGATGATAACGGGACGACAGGTAATGCAGGCAATATGTAGTCGTATGCGTAACAATCGTAACAATCGTAATTCCTATGAGGTTACATTGCTTATTTCTGGGCCTTCTAACTCTCTTTTCCTGCAGAATCGAGCGAATGAGTCCTCCGAGTCAGCGCTGGAGTATCATGTTCAATTTTTGCTTGTTCAATTCAATCACAACCTCAAAGAGGTTTGTTTGTTTCATTGTGTGCGTCCTTTTGACTTCTTTCCCTTGTCGGAAGCCTGGCTGATTGCGATAAATTCTGTCGTGGCCCTACAAGGAAAGATCAGACTGGATGAATTGACCATGACTCGTTTTCAGGTTCGCCGTTGTGCTGATGCTTGCCTTTCTAGATTAGTGGACACATTTCCGTATCTGCTCTGGAGTGGGAGAGTCTTGACGACAGCGCTACGTCTTCTACAGGTTTGCTTAGCAATCCCAACTTTGTCCCTTGTTTCCCTTAATTTATTTTTCTAATCTCTTTGATACGCATCACTGGTTTGCATCTCTTTCTTATTTACAACTACTTTTCATTTTATCAATGCTTCGTAGTCAGAATACCTTTCTTTATATTTCAATGATTCCAATTTCCACGATGCTCGCAGTATGTTATTAATTAAATTTGTTTTTTTTNTTTTTTTTGGTCCTTACTAATAGTTCACTGAATACATATTTGGCTGTAATGACGGAATCATAAGCTTGCATACATTCGTTGGCTTTAACTCAAGAACCACATTCGGAAAACCTGAATATTTTGCCTAAAGTTTTCAACCAATCTTTCTTTTGGTTATTCTCCTCTGCTCGTTTACATTTTATTGAACATGTTCCAATTTGTAGGCCTTACAACTGAATCTTGTCCAAGACCCAACCTGTAGTGAAACAACGTTTACAATGAATGGTCTACCTTGGAGCATTCAGTTGCAGGTCGGCACTTCGGAAGGAATTGCAACCAAACATGGTTTTTCTAATAATAAATCCGCTCCAGGATTCGATCGAGGGACGCACGATGGTGGTGAAAGACTTTTCCCAACGTTGTGAACAAATATTACAAGAAGCGATGAAATGGGCACCAGCGATCACTCATAGCCACTTGCTGGTTTGTCATTCTATTAATGACCTTATATAGGGTCTTTTTCACCTTATTTTTTCTACAAAAAACCCAGCTAAGTATATGTTTTGGGAATTTGATGGTGATACGCGATCTTTCATTTTTCAAATTCGCAAAAGTGCTTCAGGTGTCTTTAATTACCTTACTGATCAAGGGCTTGCTTCCATTTACTCGTATTCTAGGGTTCCTTCAAGTTTCGAGGGCTTGCATCGTCAGCTTGAGCCGATGATCGTTCGCTCGGGTTGTGGAAAATTCGCTTCCTGCCCTTTCAGTCAGTCCAATTAGAGTTTTGTAATGCCTTATCCAAACATTCTGAAAACCCACAGATGCAGTCTGCAAAACGTATTGCTGCAATTCTTTTTCGAGCACTTTTTATATGGCCGCCATCACGCTCAACCGTCGCCAGTTTCTAGACCCTCTCCTTTGGCAACTGTTTGAATCCTTTGTGATAAATGACCTTATCCTTCCGTCGACAACAGAATCTTGGGTGTACAAGGGACACGGATATGTGAAATTATGTCATTGACCTGCAGTTGAGATGTTCTTGGATGCCCAGAGAGCGTTCCTGACGAAAAAAATATGGAGTGCTACGGGTACACTTCAAGAGGCATGCCTATTCTCTGAGGCTCTTTTTCCAAAATTACGAAAAAACAGGGAATGAACGAAATTGGCTATTGGCGGAGTCATCAAATATGTTTCCTAGGAATATGTTTCCACATTTGGAGCGCCATCAGACACGTCGCTACGGCTAGCGATGGATGCTGTCACGAATGCCGGCTCCGAGAACACCAGCATGTATTTATCGTCTCTCCATATGAGAAGCATGTACCTAGGAGAGGTGCAGTCTTTTTTTTTGTCTTCTTTTGCTTACTTAAAGGTGGTAGCAGATCGAGTTTGAGAAGAGTGACACTTTACTCAGGTGAAAGGAGTGCTAGCGTCTCGTGCAGCCGATGAGGATGAAACTCCCGAATGCAGTTTGGTGAAACGGCTGGAGAGGGACTTGACGGTAGCAATAGCATCTGGATCAAAAGAAGAACTTCAGAATGCCATTATGCTTCTCACTGCACTTTTTGTGACGTTGAAAGGTGGGTTACTCCACTACAATTTGTACTTTCAAATGGGAGTTTTGTTCTGGGATTCTTCTGGGTAATGAATCTTTTTTATCATTTGAGCATTTGCATATTGTTAGGCTTGGATAGGGTGTGACATATGGTCAGGATAATGCCCAAAGTAGGCTTGCAATTCGCTGCATAAGATACATTTACGTTGCATTTAATGAAAACCATCTCTTCTCGGGCAGATTGCGGCAAGCTTACTGGACCGTTTGCTGGCATAGGGCCCGTTTCAAGGGCGCAAGTGAATTAGGTAAGGGGAGGGTTTTTGCAAGCCTGGGGTCAGTTTTCATTCTTAAACTCTATAATCTTTTATAATTTTAATTTACACTTCAATGGTCAGAATTCCGTGGTGCATATGCTGCGGCAGACGCGGTCACTCGATCAGGTACAGTTGATGGGTTCATATCAGGCGTTATAGTCCGCTTTTTTTTTTGCATGCCTGCAAAGCAGAATGTTACGCGGAGGAACTGCTTTGCTTGAGAACGCTGATCCCTGCTCGTCCTGCTGTGTTTCCCCACTGCAGTCCTCGAGAAGTGACAGAAGTTTTTAATATTTCAGACGTGAATGATCACATTCTTTCGATTTTGGTTCGTTGTCCACTTCGTAGTTTCGATGAATCCACTCTACAACTCTGTGTTTTAAGTTGGAATTGGATTCTGGCTGCAAGGAACGATATTCAAAATATTGTAAGCTACCTTAAGTTCAAAGACTGTAACAAGTTAAGAATTACTGCAGTCGACTGATTTTTGCCCAAGAATGTGAACTTTTCATGGAATTTTCATAGAGGCTTTCAGTTTTTGCGTGAAATGTGCTCTGCGTGGACGGAATCCTGCCGACAGGGCTTGGGAATTTATGAGCGAATGGCGCCATCACAGTCACCCTTGTGCGAACAACTCAAATCACCCCCAAAGCCTCCGCATTATAAGCCCCATGCGCTTTGGTTGAATGTAAGTTTTATGAGATAAGTTTCATTTGACGTCTATGAAGTTCATGGTAATGTGATGGTTTTAATCTTAGAAATGCGGTTTCTACAATTATATTTACAAACAATCGAAGATAGCATTTTCGTATAGATAATTAGCTTAGTTGCTTGAAATTCCATCTAAAGTTTTCGTTTGATTATTAGGAAGTTCCAGGTAAACATGAGACAGATTCTGTTGGGTTTTGCTAAAAACTCTATCGCTCTCCTATTCCACTGGCAAAGTGTTTCTTCGGAGCGCAAACCTGTTCCACTGGCAAAGTGTTTCTTTGGAGTGCAAACCTTGAGGAGCCTCTAGGTCAGCTGGAACGATAGGGCGATAGAGTGCTCTAGAAAAAGAAGAGGAGGCCCGACTCTTTGATTCTTTGGATAAGGACAGCTTGGATAGGCTAACTTGAAGGCAGGGACACCCGGAGAAAACAATAGGACGGTAGGGTTCCCTCTATAGGGGGTCGGAAGGTTACCTAAGAAGGTGTAGCCTTTGCGATAGCGTTATGGAAAGATAACCAAGTTAGAAGACTAGAGAATGAAATCCGTCCTTCGCCGATTACTCACCGACTTTCCAGTGTTACCGGGACAGATCCTTTCATTTCTGTTGTGAGCTCAATCAAAATTTCTGTTTTCGTGGAGAGTTCTCAATCTCCGCCCCAAGGGGAGTCCGACAAAGTTCACTTCCTTTGTTTTGTTGATTACCTTTCTATTTTTGTGGCGTGATTTCTGATTTTCGAACTTACTGTTGTATTTACAGTTAAGTATCTTCCAGTTTATCGCCGAACGAGTGGACGTAGCCAAGTATAGCAGTAGGGAACAGTTAGACATTCTTGAAACGATGTTCGCTCAATCGCTGAGTCTTGTGGTCGGAAGTGGACCGGTGACAGTGGCCCCATCACCAGCTCTTTCTCTTCCCTTATTCGAACAGCATGGTAGGTAGCTTTGATTTATTTCCCATTGGAGTCATTAAAGAACGATGACCTCATTGCTATATTTGAAGGAATAATGGAAGGTCATCATGAAAATCCTTACTAAAGAGTACCGGTCTTATTTTTCATGTTATAGTGTTCCTCACACGAAGTATCGAAGCAGTTGGAGTGCGTTTTCGACTTCTATCCTGTGCTCTCAGTATGCTCCAGGGTGAAGCAACTGCTGCCAGGCCTTCGAACAACGTCATTCGTCAACGAGTTTATGCTTCAGCACTCGATTATTTTACGTGAGTGTTTCAGATTATCTCTCCTACTGTTTCTAACAGGTCCTGCTGTTACCCGCAGAGACTGTTCATTGTTCGATGCTCTCGTGCCAGTAATCTGGTAGCTTTCTCATCAGGTTGTCTCCGCAAGGGCCAACGCAAATGCAGGCACAACTAAGAGCAGATGTTAAATTGCTGATCTCGTTCTGGCAGGTGCTTTATGCGGATGGGAAATACATCAAGAAGGAAATATTCCTAACAAAAGGTAGAACTACGGTTAATATTCCTAACAAAAGGTAGAACTACGGTTTTTCCTCTGTTATGGCACTCCAACTTCTGGTCGGCTACATTCACTTCCTGTACTTGCTAAGTACCATTAAGGTCTCCTTCAATGTGGTGTAAAATTGGCAAAAATTGGTGGATTGCTTTGTTTCTTTTGAGTTTCTGAGGAATGCATTTTTGTTTCATACAACGTTAAGTTGCAGCGCATTCTTGGAACATTTATTCAGATAATGAGCTTGGAATAACGCCAACTTTGAACCAGATAGAGCCGTACGTGGAGCAATTGGGAAATCGGTATGTTGAACAGATTCGTGTATTCTTTCGATTTAACACATGAAAAGCTTGAGAAACACAATCTCCAGGAAAGTTAGGAGAAATTCGCCATCAGTATTTTTCCGTATTATTGTTAATGGTGAAAGCGATGATTTCCACGTACAATGAAGATGATTAAGATTTGCAGGTCTTCTAGTCAGACATGGCATGCTGCATCGTCGTCTAGCACGCACTATGTGAATACTCTGACGTTGTCGAAAAATGCCATAACATCCACTCGTGGGAGTAAGTTTCTGCTTGGTTTGGATTTTTTGGTTTTTGCTTACTTTACTGATTTTCTTCACATTCTTTCTTTGCCGTATTGTCTGTTTTGCTTTGCCAATGTTGTACATATTTGTTAAATCTTCCATCATACTGCTGCTGAGGAGTGTTACACACTTGGCAAAAATTTGGAGAATTCTGGCTTTCATACCCCACATGTCAGGTTATCGTCAAGTTGCAGCGTTTGCAGTATCAGAACACATGCATATCAGATTGAATTTTACCGACTCATGACAAGAAATGACACTTTGGTCTTTTTGTGTTAGCATGTCTTTATGATATGACTCTTCTATAGTTTTGGCTTCTCACCATTCTGAGTGTCCAGGGTCAGCGTCTTGACGTTTCAATTGAACTGTCTTTCCAAAATAATTTTCCAGGTGTCTCACGTAAATTCATATCGAATGGAAAAAATTCGATGGATGTGGAGAAGCAGGTTAAAATGTTCCTAAGGTGGAGAAACCTCATACTACTACTCGTGGTGAGTTCTTTTTACCTAAGTCCTTGATCCACTCTAGGCTTACTCTATGATTGGGACTTTCCTCGGCTTTCGTGACTTTTTACCGGAATTTTATGTTTTGAAGATCTGTAGAACTTTCTCAAGCTTAAGAAAGACAGTGGAATCAAGTTTTGCGAGTGCTGGCCGATCACAGATCGGGGTTGAAGCGACATGGACTTTTTTTATCATTGGATTCTGAATTACTTTGACTCCCATTTGCTAGCTTCTCACTGGGTGGTATGGATCTGAAAGCCGTAAATATCGTGCTTCCCATATTGAGCGTTTTCTTCGGAAATCGGCAGGAATACCCGACGCTTAACGTTGCGTATCATGCGTAAGCCTTTCAAGCACATATCTTTGAATTTTTTCTTGTCTTCCTTTACCACTCAAAAACTCATTTTATATCTCTGGTTTGCTTTGTACTGCCACACGTCCTAATTTTAGGGAAATGAAATAGAGCGTCTGTGCGCTTGGCTTAATCCTCTGGGAGAATCAACAGAGGAAGGTGTAGGTCCGGTGGAGCAGTGGATGAAAAGCACGTTGCCTGGTGAATGTCTTGATCGATTTATTGTCATGGTTTTGTTTTTTTCATTTGATTGTTGCTTTTTTGTCTTTGAGCAGTACTTTCCTTTTGCCCTCCTTTCTTTCTAAGAGTTGGTGCAGTATGCCTCCCATTTCCACTACTAACGTTTTGCACCCATGTCGCTATGTTTGTTTGTTTTTTTTTTGAAAGAAAGAATTGCATGTCGTAGCTCATGAATGTGGTAAGTAGTTCAAGAATGAGGTCTGAGGATGAATAAAGAGGCGCGGAGTGTGCACGAATGTAAAAACAGAGATGATATGTGGAAATTCACCTATATTAACGATAGCATTCCTTGTAGGGTTTAATTGCTATATAAGCAATTTTTCATGTTCAGAAATCCGAGTTGAAACTCGAGTACTGAAAGAAAACTCGAAACTGGCTTGGGAAATCTCACCTGAACTAGCTGTATACCTCCCAACAAGGTATATGGATTTTTTCAAGTATGTACTCATCCATTATCTCTGCCTCCAAAATTCTCCGCCTTTAGATTTCGCACATGCCCAACTCTTCGTGACACCCTGCAGGAGATGGTTCGGCTGCAACCAGAAGCGGTTTCACACCTTCCAGACGCTCTGCCTCTGTTTCTTGGGGACACAACTGTGTTCGAACATACTGACGTAAGGATGAGTAGTCTGTTTTTCATTCGATTTTTGAAATAGATGAAAGTAACAGAAGTGCTGCTATTTAGATTGCTCATGTGCTCACATGGGCTACATGCTCTCCGGTAATGGCGCTTTCTCTGCTTACTCCCCGACAGTATCCTCTCCATCCAGTCACAGTACAGTATGCAGTTCGAGTGTTACGTTCCTATCCTGCTGACGCGCTCCTGATGTACATTCCACAGCTTGTCCAAGCAGTCAGACACGATACTGTGAGTTTTGCTGGAATCTGACTCATTTCATGAAGTATTGGCCTTGTTCAGATGGGTTATGTAGCTGAGCTGATCGTATGGTTAGCTGGTCACTCACAGCTTTTGGCCCATCAATTGATTTGGAATATGGAAACGAATATGTATACAGATGAAGATAGCAAGAATAAAGATCCTGTGCTTTTCGATGCTCTCAATGATATCATCAAAAAGGTCTGTAATTCATTTAAGTGCCACAAATTTTTTCCCAATGCCATGATATACAGATGGTGCCAACTGAGTTTTATCGTTCTTGTCGCGCTGGTTGTGTGAAGTTTGCTATTCAGACCACCAGTCAGCTCGAAGGTGCCGCTCGCCGTTTCCACGAAGCCGAGTTTACGTTGTTTCATCGGCTCACTGCAATCTCCGGCACAATCAAGCCTTTTCCGAAAGGCGATGCAAGAAAGAAGGCTTGTCTCAAAGCGCTGGCTGAGGTAAGATTCTCTATCTATGTATTGATGCTTTTTCATCTGCTGTACTTCCATTTTGCATTTCTGGCTGGCCGATGCCCCAAATTGTGGTGATTCTCTCCTTCTCTTCTGTGCCAGAAGCCTCGTTCTCTGCCTTAGTTCGAGAAAATTCTTTTATTCAGTGATGAGATTCAGAATATACCCAGTGAAGTAATGCCCCTTTTTCTCTTCAGGAAGCCACAGCGGTATTAATGCTAGGAGCTGGAGTCACGGGTCTGTTAACAGCTCATCAAATGTAGATCAAGGCTTGGATCTCCCGATATCGCTCTTGCTAGTAGCCGCGAGGCAGAATGAGGCCTGAATAGTTAGCAGAAAGCAGAAGGAGAAAAATAGAAAACTGAGGAAAAGGTAGCTGATGGTGCCTCTAGTGGCACGGCTTATCGGGCAATTGATCATTGCGACGTGTCGAAGCTTCGCTGTGGAATTGTAGGAGAGCCGAAAAGGAAAGAACGATTCTTGGTATTGAATAAAAGCCGGGATGGCTATCAAGCGATATGAGCCGTGATCGGCGATGGATAGCAGCCCCTTCAAAGACGTTACGTGAAGCTTATATACAACCAGATTACGTGACCATTGATGCTATGAAATCTTTCTCTGTAAACAGTAGTTTCTCAGATAATGTTCTGAGAACTAACATAAGCTTTATCAAGTGTTTAAGGGAATAGAAGCGAATGTAAAGCAGCCATCTACCTGAATGGAAATATGGTGAAAGTCGCATTTTAGGAACAGATTGGCTTTTTGTCCGTTACGATTATTGTTCGTTATGATTTCGTTATGATTTCTTTACGTTTATGTATTGATTTTAATTCAATTTATTCCTACTTCGCGCGTCTCACACTTATTCCTGAGTATTTCTAAAGTCTCTGTTTCATATTCATACTTTTTGAGAATATTTGTAATGTGCAAAATATCTTGGTAATCAGTTTCGATGAAGGGACATGGTATATAGGCTTCAAGTTATTATATTTAATTCGAACTAATCAGACAAGGAGGCGTCAAGGAGATTCGGTTCCGTCGTGGTGATTCTATTACCTCCCTCCACATCTATATGGTGTATATGATTTCAAAAAAAAAGACGACTAAGGATGAAGTAGCAGCTCAGTTATGTCGAAAGTGTCAAAATTCATCGAATACAACCCCATCGCCCTTCTCAATGGCACATCGTCATACTCCGTCAGATTGCTTGCCAGAACTTACTCGAATAGGCTTGAATCTGACTCGAAGAAGGCTTACATTTCACGTATACCTTAATAGCCTTCAATTTGATTGATTGATTGATTGATTGTGGTTGTTGGTTGATTAGGTTGTTTCTGAAGTATCTATACCTGTCCACCATGAAAACCTCACGCATCGATGCATTTGCAATCCTGATTGCATGACACGATGGCGACCGGTCTGCATTGAACAATCTGTGCTCTAAACCTAAGTAATCTTTCAGGTAAAACTGGAGACCATCACCTACCTCCCATCGAATCCGGAAGCATTTCTTTTGGAAATTGATTATTCGAGCGGAACACCAATGCAAAGGTCACTTCATTTCTATATATTATTCCTTAGTGAGGCGTGACGTTTGAATTTTTGAAAATTACGATTCGGGTTACGGATTAAAGCTTTTGGATTGCCCAGATTCCTCTTTTTATTTTTCTACGATTGGTGACCGCTTTCGACAGCTCGGTGTCAGTTATTTTTATTATAGTGCTGCCAAAGCTCCATTCTTGGCTCGCTTCAAAGTTCAACGATGTGGGGTGCACGAACTGGAGCGACTCGGGTTGGAGGTACATGGACTTTCTCGAATGGAATGCTTTTTGTTATATTTATTTATTAATAGATGTCATATTCAGGCGCAGTCGCAAGAAAAAGGCAAGCCACCGCCGCCCAGGGCTGATTTGAATGAGCTGCGAAGAATCAACGATAGTGGCACATGTTGGCAGGCGGCTATATTCAAGGTATTACTAGATATCAATACCTTCTAGAGATTCTTTATGATGAAAATGTAACTCAGTAAAAGTTGATTTGAGGTAGGAGATGATGTCCGGCAAGACATGTTGGCTCTCCAGCTGATGCAGCTAATGAAGAATGTTTGGGCTGGTCTTGGGCTTCCCGTTTGCGTCTTTCCATACAGGTCATTCCAATATTACTTGCGTTTAGTTAAATCCCTTCTTCCAATCTGCCTCCTGTTTACTGTTTTCGAGCACGAATTCAGTCATGGAGCAATGTTGTACTGAAGGAGACTTACAAGTTCCTCGAGCAGCGCGGTGTAGGGGATGATCTTGCGTACAATTAGATACGCAAGATCATCCCCTACACTAGAGGCAAGCTATTCCGTAGCCTACACCATCTCTTGCCTAGTCTAGTACTAGAAACTTGCTCTATTCAGTTTTACCTAGTAGATGCTGGTCTTTTCGATCGTACAGGGAGTTTCCAATCACTCTTTACAGCCTCCTCTCCTTCGAAAAAACGGGATCACTTTTGGGAAATGTGTAATAGTTGAGCTGGTGACTTCTTTGCAGGGTAGTGGCAACATCACCGGGATGTGGAGTGATCGAATGTGTACCGAATTCGAAAAGTCGAGATCAACTTGGACGTCAAACTGATTTCGGTTGGTTCCTGTTTTGATTTCATAATATTTCTTTGACGGTTCCTTTTTCATTAACGACAACGTTCGCCAGAAATCTTTATAAGTGATTTTTATGTTCGAATTCTTCTCATTTATTGGCTTGATTATTTCTAAACCATGTTTCAAAATTTTCTAAACGCTTCGCTTTGTTTACCCAGAATGCATCAAATTTTCTAGTGTAGCTACTCGCATATACATTTTTACAACTTGTTTATCTTGAGTACCATGTATGATATTACCTACGATGACGATTTACGATTATATGGAGATACTTAAGGGCTATATGAGTATTTCAAGACGACATACGGCGATGAGAGCAGCGAATCATTCCAGGTTCTTTTCCGAATTTGTATTTCTCACCCATTTCTGCAACAGACTATGGTTTTAGGCCCACTTTCGCGATATTTATCTGATGTTATTTATCACCTTTTTTTGATTCGAGCTTTTGAATGATAGGAAGCGCGTCGGAATTTCGTTCGAAGCATGGCCGGCTACTCAGTGTTCAGCTTTTTATTGCAAATCAAGGATAGACATAACGGCAACATCATGATCGATTTAGATGGCCATATCATACATATAGGTAGGAACTTCCACCATTATCAAGTAGTAAATAGATTTCATAGCTGGTCCTCAGACTTTGGCTTCATGTTCGAGAGCAGTCCGGGAGGAAATCTTGGTTTTGAACCAGATTTCAAGCTAAGCGAAGAAATGGTGGCGATCATGGGTGGTAAGATGGAAGCGACCCCGTTCCGCCAGTTTGCTACGCTCTGTGTGCAGGCCTACCTGGCTGTTAGGCCCTATCAAAAAGTGAGCAATATTTGTTCAACCTTTTCTCGTTTGTATTGCCATTTCTCCTACATTTTGGAATCACAGGCTTTCGTGTCGCTGGTATCTTTGATGCTTGACACCGGGCTTCCGTGTTTCCGAGGTAAAACCATCCAGCAGCTGCGAGCACGTTTTGCTCCTGAAATGAACGAGAGAGATGCAGCAAGGTTCGTAACTGGTGTCGGTTCATTTTCCTTCACGAACTTTCATTTTATTTATTTTATTTCTATTTACGGATTTTTCGTTGCACGGAAGTGTTACCATTCTTGATCATTCTGATTTTTTTGTTATGCACCACCTTTTTGACATCCAGATAGCACTTTAAGCAAGCTTTTGACATCCTTATTGCATGTATGAGTAGTGGGGATGGTGTGGGTACTGCCATGTCGATTTGTAAGAGAGTTCATCAGTGGTTGCTCCTGATCCTCATCATGTCGATTGTCTGTTTTCACCCTTTGACATGATAAAACGTTACCATAAAAGGAGTAGAGGAACTACCCTCCCGCTTTACCCTCGAGGATCACTTTCATAATCCCTACACCGTCTCTCATCCTCGCATACGAGATTGTTCAGGCTCAGTTGGACTATTTCCATCACCAGTTCCCCATGAGTGCTTTAGGTTTTCTACCTACCTTTCTGGTCCCGTATGGAAACTTCCCTTCCTAATTACTTCGTTTATGGCATCCAAACCCATCCATATGGCGAAATGTTCCATGTTTGTGATTGTTTTCGATCAAGCGAGGGGAAAAGAAATCATTTTCCCTTCTTTGATTTCAGCACCCAAAAACCCGTTCGTCTTCATGTCTATCTCTATCCTTCATTAAAGAATCGATGATGTTATACATAGATTGCTCCCCTTAAGTTTGTTAAGGACCCCTGGCACGGTCAAAAAAGAGCGTTTCCTGAGCGAAGCCATGTTTTCTGGATTTTTCAGTCTTATTGATGCAGGTTAGGGATAACCTCATCAGTGCCTTCCCTGTTCAGGCACGGAGTAGCTGAGAATCGATAAACTTATTCGAAATAGGGGTGAAGTTGTTGGTATCTAAAACTGTATTGGTCCTGTCTGAATTCAAAACCATAACAGGTCAAGATTTTTGACCTTCACAGTTTGTTTTCCAGATATATGCATTCTGTCATTACGAACTGCTTTCTTAACATCAGGAGCAAAATGTACGATCAATTACAGTACATACAGAATGAAATTCCTTATTAAACCACGGCACCTCTTGTCACCTCCGTCAGATCTGATGAATGTAGGCCAGTTTCTGTCATTTGTTTGGATCCTCGTGTAGCCAAGTATTGTTTGAGACATTCCACTCGAGCGTCTGTGGTAGAACTCTTCTAATCCGATCACTCGTTCAACTGTTTCTTTTCTTTTCTTTATTGAATCGGCAACTGGGCGTGAAGGTCAGCTTTCATCCCAAGTTTAATCATCTACTGTATAATAATGTTTGTTTGCCAGCAGCTAGTCTTTGCTTATCATCCTTCAGCTACTCACTGGTTGCTATTTTTCATTTGTGATTTTGTATATTGACAACTTTTAGGTTTAAAAGGTTGTTTTAATAACTATTTGTGGTCTAGACTAGTGTCTATAGAATGGACATGGAGCATAGCAACTAATTTTTTTTTGCTAATAATGTGCGAATTAAAAATAGGAAATTAAGTTGTGTGATAGCCGCTTTCGGCGTTCGAAGCAATAAAAATATTTATAGAATATGTATGGCGTTCTGACAATCAGGGCTGTTCCCGTGGCGTGTTTAAGATAACAAATCATTGCTCATATCGTTGTGTGGCTTTCTATAAACCTCGTCATAATTGTTATTACTATTACATATTACTGAGTTTATTGTTTTTTCTCTCTCTTTACTAGGTTTGTAAATACGCTTTATTAGGCTGATGTTCGGCGGAATCGCCTTCTTCAGAGACTGAAAGGATCATAACAATCTTTGACCACCCGATCAAACGTGTCCACCAACCCACTAAAGTTCGAGACCCCCAGGGCACGCAGGTGATCGAAAGGGGAACCACTCACCGTAACTTTGTGGATTCTTCGAAACCACCCAGCAAGTGATGGTACCAACCGACCAGTAGAACTCAAAGTAGAAATACTTTACCTGAAGATATGAGTCACACACAAGAGTCGCTATTGTCATCAGAGGGAGTTTGGTTTTTC
>UZAF01018611.1:0-29095 GCA_900617895.1 Haemonchus placei | reverse complement strand
GTGAGGTCAGAAAGGAGGAAGGCTTGCTCATTGTACGCATACTGTAAACAACGGGTGGTCGATCTGACGCTCCGGCGATTTAGATCAAGGTAAGCCTCTTGTATACTGGGTTTGAGAGGTCTCTAGTCTAAAGAACTGTCTTAGGTTTATCTCGCCTTATTATAGAGTCAGTCTCAATGGTTTTTCGACTTTTTAGGATCTGACGAGGGCGAACTCGCCGAAACGTTAGCCCTATAAAGTTTCAAGTCTTGGAAAGGCTAAGCAAATTACATACATATTACGAAGACCGCCTTTCTAGGTTGAAGTTAGCTACGCGCACCTCCCATGTCTTAAAAACTGAAAAGACATCACGGTTCCAGAACAGACCAGAGTTTCAGCTTCAACAGTTCATGGAAACCTCTAATGCCTAAGTAACAGGCGTTAATAGCTGGCTCAACTTGTGCAGCATCTTATAAGAGTGGTATGGAGAACGTCCACTGATTATCTCCATGATCGACGGTACTTCGACATGTCCAAATGATAGGCTAACCGCGCACTGGTGAGCTCCATATTATTTTATAACAAGGCGGTCTGTAGTCAAGAATCATGGTGTATCCTAGCTCCGCTGGAATGTTGTTGAGATGGGAGTGAGGTTGGTAGAAGTGAACCAGTTCTGGAAATAGATTTCTAGGGACTAGTGCATACAAGCCCTGCACAGCAGAAGACGCGATAACGGTCTCTGCAATGACAATCTCTACACGTGCCATTAACGCCACAGCTCTGTCCGATAAAAAAGTGGTGAACTGTTGAACTCAGGGCATGCGACCACGTGGAGCTACAAGAAGAGGTGGACGAGCAGAAGAAAAAATTAACTAGCTGAACCAAGGCCATATTAGAAGATCAACCATCAATAACAAAAGAATGTCATTGTGGAAAAGGAAAAAAAATTGAAATCAATAGCAAACTGTAGAGCTTCGCAGCCTGTCTTTCTGACGGACTACTTCGGTTCCTTCCTTTCAACATCGATTTCTTAAATCCGTTGATTATAGTGGATTGGAACTGTTCGGTGGTTGAGTGTACTAAACTGGGTTTACAAAAGAGCAAAGATGTCATTCCGCATTTTCTGTCTACATCATAGAGTGAAGAAAAGTGTTCGCTCTTCTCAATGGTACCTGAGACTACTCTTACACCTCCACGGTCTAGTAGTTGTGCCATCTACATCGACCTATGTTTGGCATTCACTTCTTCAGGAGTTTCGTCCCAGACACTGAGTAGGCCAACCCTGTCGCAACATTTATGTCATACAGTGATCAAACGCTATGATCGAAAAGACGTGTCGTCGTTAGTTTCGGAAATTCGCCAAGGGAACTACAGCCCCAAAGGTCAAGCATGATTGGGACGTCTGCTGAACACCAATGTTGATCGGAGAAGCTCTTGCAAAGCAATTCGTACTAAATTACCCTTTAACTTGCTGCAGATATGTAGTTCTTCGGGGAGGGCGTTAGCCTCTCCTTCCAAGCCTCGGAGAAACCATACAGACTAGTTAGATGGATTCCATCCGAGCCGTTTGAGGCTGCTGTGTGCATATGTGCCATAATCTTCCATATTGCTTCTCCAGGTGTCGCCGTTTCGACTGTCTCGACAAGTTCGTCATTAAGGACGAGATGTGGGTAGTTTAAGTAGTAAATCAGTGGGTGGGTGCAGATCGTTACCCACTGCCACTTACAAGATTTGAGCTTCACAGGTCATTGTCTGCCTTTGGTGGAGCGTGCGAAGCCTTCCTCATTACGACCTTCTGGATGACACCACCACCGTTGACGAACACACTGTTTGCAGGTGGTTGGGGTCGCTGCGGTGCTTGCAGCCTACTAAATGTGAAGGTTTCTTGGTACACGACAGCGCTCACATGCCGCCCTGACTTCGTAGCTTTCTGTCGTTATAGGTTCGGTTTTGTCAAAGCTGTCATATCATAGTCATTGATCGTACTGAGCTCCTTTATTCGTTGGAACACAAACAGTCTTGCGATTGGTGTCTGGACTGACGAATGAAGAGCACGCAGGAGAGTGCAGACAAGAAGTCGGAAAAGAGTCGGTCGAAAAAGGTGAGGAGAATGAGCCACCAAGAGTTTATATAGGCAACATGTTTTGTAGTACAATACTATAAACATTGTGATGCCATATCTGAACTCATCGCTCATCGGTGTAAAGGAGGTTGATTTTCTGTTCGATACAGAAAGTCATATGATTGAGGACCAGTCTCATGTAGATTGGAAAATTTTAAGAGAAGAGTTTCCTGCTCTCACGTTATATCGAATTTCACGGCAACCTTCTATTAATAGTCCACGAGGTCATAGTTGCTATCACAGGTCGCTGTTGTTCTCCAAATACGATAGGTACAAAAGCGATAGCATCATGACTAGGTACGAGCAAATGCTCAAACAGACCGCAAATTGTTAAAATATGAGTTCCTTACCGTTGAGAATCCAAAAAATTGAACTCGGAGCAAAGGAACTCCTATATTATGTAATACTATGACATTTTCCAGCTTTCGGCTGACGCCTCCTAGACTTTAGATTCATTTTCGCTTGAAGAAATGAAGCAATCCTCGAAATCTTTATATTTACCACTAAGATAGTTTGTATGTATACTTGTTGTTATGAACGAGCGAGCTAAGCAACCAACTTTGAATTGCTCTTGTATTTGGAATGTGAAAAGTTGGGTAAAGCTATTGAGTGGTGTGTGGGAATTACAGTACTCTCCCCTTCATTTAGCATACCACTGCCTTTCTTTAGAAGTTCTTTAAAATTTCGGGATGTCGAGTCTATGGAATACATATGCACTATGTATCTGCTAAGTGAACCTTATGAACAGGATTTTTCGGTTGCATGGTATGATAATATCTTTATTAATATTATTTATTTCAAATTTATTTTATAATGATATTCTTTATATATATATCTCCGTATTTTCAACTAATATATATCTCCGATATGTCCGCCCACCACCGCACCTTCAATTCCACATTCGTTATTTCCTCGTAGCATTCGGAAGAAACCTGAAAAGAAGGAGTCTCTTGTATATTGCATTGAAGACACAGTTTACGATGAAGTGGTTACTGAGCTCCCCCGCTTGAATTATCTGTGTCCTTCAAGAGCAGTCAATGTTTTCGTGTTATCCCATCCTGCCATCCTTGTAATACTGCGCTATTCTCAGGGCGAGACGAATAGTACGCCTAATGAGAGACTTTCAGACTGCCCTCGTACACCCCTCCGCTGCTACTATTTTCAGAGTCTTTTATTATTTAAAATCTGAGAAATGGAATCGCGCTTTCTTCGACGTCCTTGCACTATTCTGCATCATGGTTTCCATATTTCACTCAAAATAGATACCTTAGAATTAGCGTGAACTGTGCCTTCAACAGCGGGTTGATTTCCGATAGTGATCGATCACTGCGCTAAAAACTCCACTGAAACCCTCTATCATTCACCAGGATTGGATGATGAGAATGTTTTTCAGTATCTTTGAATGAATACTTTCTATGGGGTGAGTTCTTCTTTGGGGGACTCCTTTCCTCTCTCAAAATTCATCAACTTATATCGATAAGGAAAGGACCATTGAGGGTGACGAGCTACCGAATTTTTTTCTTTATTCCAAATTTGAAAAGGAGCATCCGATCGTGGACTGGAGCAGTGAATCATTTGTAGCTGTTCAGTGAGGTTAGATCGTGAAATTTGTAAAACATCGAAGTAATCAAAGAAAAAAGCCAGTTGTGAAACTGGTGCTGAAAGAAAAATATGCTCACTAATGCCAGAAACATAATGTTAGAACATCTCTCTGCTTTCTAGAGTTTTGTGTAAGCACTTTTATATTTTCAACAATTTTTGATCTCTCTTTGAGGATTGGAATTCTCGATGTTCCTTGCTTTTGGTGAGGCATTGTGCTCCAGGTCCGATCACTAGATAAAACCGGCTTTTTCGTACATTCCATCAGTGGAATAGAAGGGATCGTTAAGGGATCTTCTTGGGTGATTTACTGGTGAAAACTTTCCGGCAACGTTATTATTTGACCCTGTCTGATTTCTATCCGGAACTTGGCAAAACAAACCTTAGACTACTCCGAGCCGTATGTTCATAGCCCAGATCTAGTAACACAACATTCTATGGAAGTAGCTGATTATAAAGTAATCGCCCAAACCAACCTAAGCCATGATGCTTCCAAGTATGGTTTTGCATTGTCTAGAAACGACTGATTCAGCAAAATCTTATGTTGCTAGCTCTTGCAGCATGTCTACTTTGTGTCATTCACTTCCCAAGCATTCAACCAGTATTATTTGCTACTGCTTACCACTCACCTGTTCCCACTTCCATTTCTCATTTATGCCCGTACTTTTGAATAGTCAGCTCTCAAGAGACTCACCATTTTCTCCCCAATCTTCATGCCACGAGTTTGTAATGAGCCAATACGGTGTGTTGTTTTCCTTTCCCCATCCGATAATTTTCACAGCATGACCACCTCCTGCTCCACCAGCAACATTCTGTAGACAAAATTGCAGATTTCTTTTTTTTTCTCACGAAAAAAACATAGCACACCGACTGCAACACAGTTGGTGACTTTCTTTTTCACGGAATTTGATATGAAGTATGAGTACGCTGGAGAAAATAAAGCTACAATGGGGTTTTTACCTTGTAGATCCCTGATTTGTATTTGTAAAAGTCATCAAAAACAAGGAAAGAAGCCGCAACTGGTCCATACTTCATTATGTCTCTTTGGATAGCTTTAACACTAACTGGTATATCGTAGTAGTTTTTGCCTAAAAACTGAACGTTCAGTATGCAAAGCTCGATAGATTAAATCAAGTGCATATAGTAGGTTGATGCATAATTATTGCGGATTCTTTTCCCTCGACACCATTTGAATAGTGAATTCGAAATTTAATAGAAATAATCTTCTTGCTTTTCTCAACAGAAATATGTCTAGGAAGTCATCTTCATATACGTCACATTATGCTCTATTACTTCAGAGAAAGGTACGAAGGTGGCACAGTCGTGAAGTGATCTCAACGAGCTTCTCGATAATGGAACAGTCAGCCAAACCGGAATAAAGAATGGAATCTGCTCCAGGGTCGCCCTATTCTACAGCAGGAGCACCTATGGATCATCACGTCAACCGTTGAGAAATAGGTCAGCGAACAGAACTTTTGAGGAGATGGATGACTTGGTGACCGACGACAAGGCGTGGATCCCCTCCAAGAAACAAAACTTCTTTGCCTGGGAATTCGACTGCATATCAAATGGGAAGCAGTGCCCGACGTAATTGGTGGATATGTTCCGGAGTAAGTATTAGAGCATGTCTTTGCTAAATATTTCTATCGTTTCTTCAAGTAAAATTTTCTGAAAAAAATCTGCAATACTTTTGCATCAACCTCATAGTTATAAGATTAATAAAAGCTCAGAATCCATAGCCTGAGCAGCTGGTCTTGATTATTTCAGTCTTCTGATACAAACTCCACTCGGGAAAGTTTTGACGTACTTCTTAGGAAAAATTGGTGCTTTCAGAGGGGTTGTGTAGCGGAGATACTTTCTACTACTCATGAGATATATCTGAGATTTCCATGCCTGGATCTACCTGTGCCACTGAGAAAGTACCGGTGCTTTTCGTCCGCGATTCATTTTCTTGTCCTCCACCTGGGGTTATGACATTCTCGTCTGATGTTTTCTCTAATGTTCGAGTTTTTCTCAGTAAGTATTATGATCTTCCACGTTAAGGATTCTCTCTCATCGAGAAATTTCCAGCCGGTTACTGACTAGTCTACTCTCCATGACGCCACTTGGAGAACAGAAATGTGAATCGCAAACTAAAAGTCATCGTTACCTGCTCAGAGACGCAGGTGGATTCAGGGTTAGAGTTCCTGTCTATGCTATTCTGGGTCGTTTAATACATCCTGTCTCCAGCAGATGTATTCATAAACACGTGAGTGGGGAATCTGCGAATGCTGTTGGTATTTGCACATTGGCTCAGCAAGAAACTTGCAATCGTATTATTGTAATTAGTAATTCAGAACCTGATTCGAAGCCGCCTCCAGTAACTGAGCCTGGCCAGTCATCTAAAGTTAATTAAGCCTTTTACGTTAGAGCCTCGTAAGCACGCTTGTGCAGAACACTAACATAAGAGAACGCTGGAATCTCAGGGACGAATAAAAGAAGGAGTACTGGAAGGGTAACCAGTATTTCGACGCACGCACTTGAACATTTGCATCGGGAGCGTGTATCGAAGCTCTAATGGCACATGCGTAATTGGGCTAACTGAGAGGGGAAGGCCAGCTGCACGCTGTTCTCAATAATGGAGAAAACGGTTCTTTATGACATGCTTCAGTGGAGACGTCGGCAGTTCATGGGTCTTGTCATCGCGTACTCGTTCATGAACATCGGTTCGTGCGAGAGCTCGATCAACTGTGTGGGACGTTTGCGATTAGGTGTGGTGTGTCTCAACACCAGTTCTAACAATCCTCATTGGCTACGCATAAACACAAGTTGATGTCACGACTCGAGAAAGTTGAAATTTTTACCTGACTGTTGCACACGGGATCGTACCGTACCATCAATCACTCTGCGCTGGACTCCTTTTTCGTTCAGGAATGAAGTCATAAGGCCTCCATCAATTGGAGTCACTTCGCTTTTCTTGCGAGTTCAACGGAAAAATTCCGTTCTCGTCAACATCGTCAAGGAATATAACCGGATTGTCGAACATCTTCTCTTTATTGACAGAGAAAAGGAGAGTCTACAAATTGCCAATCGCCGAGACTGGAAGGAGCATTTGCAATGCCCATGAGACAACTGTGACTTCCTCTTTACTTTTCTGACGGAACACTTACTGCGCCTCGAGGCGCGTTGGAAAAACCATTCATGGATTCTACGCTGATCTCTTCAACAGCCACGTCCGCTTGCTCAAATAAACGGCTTGTACCGTAAATGGATTCGCCGAAAGAAACTCCCGGGCAGAATCAGGGAAGATCGATCGATACAAAGTAGAGGTCTTTCCTGCGTTGACATTTGCCTCGGAGATTTGGTCTATGGGAAAATTAAGCAGCCAGCGTTATTATTCGCTCTATGGAAAGGGCGATGCTTGAAGTTTTCTGGTACATGCTAGTACGGGAAGGAATCCGGAGCAGTGAGCTCTGTCAACGAACGAAGATCAGGTACGTCATTGCTTACACAAGTGTTTCAAAGATTGGGTGGACTGAAAACGTCATACGATATGTGATGACCGTTGAACCATGACGGTTCTTTACTAGATCTCTTGAGAAGTTAAACGAACACCATGACGGCAACCAGTGCAGTGGTTGGGCTTTTCAACGAAGCTTTACGAAAGAAATGCCATGCCTTGTATATCTCAAACGAAGACAATCCACTGGACTATTCTGACTCGCGACATATCTCTCGGGAACAATCCATTGAATTCTGGCTCGCGACAGGAACGAATGAAGCCGTTACTAGAGCCCGCTCGAGGAATTCGCTCATCAACGCGACAATAAGGAAACAGAGAAAGTAGTGTGATTCCATGCCTACATTTCAAATGAGTAACATATAGTCTAGCCCATTCAGGTCAATGTTCCGATGAAGGTGAATTAGCCGAAACGTCAGTCGCCATCAAAGATGTTGTTATCAATATCGGAGGCTCAGTTGAAAACTACCACAGAAGGTTACCTCAACCATGGCAGGACCAATTGAAGGACAAATTCTCTCGCCGTTAACCAATACCGTCTGAGGGTTACTCCCTCGACTTCTATTCAGAATCGTAGTGGCGTAATAAATGCGTATGTGGCCTATAAAGTGAGTTGCAGTGGCCGTCCGATGTACAGATCAGTACTTTCCACCCCCAGACGAGTCTGGTACCACTTAACTGACCCCGGAGGGATTTGAGGCTTGGTTGGCCTACGCGGATAGCGATCGGGGATTCACCGTGCGTGTGACATAGACTGCTTTCATAGTCCGCCACTTGCCACTACACCACCTTCGCCTCGTGTAACACATGAACATCAATAAATTAAGTAGTACTGAATCTGTATCCTATGCTTACCGTATATTTTGTCCATTGTGTATGATTTCTTATAGCCCGGCCGACATCTTCTCTTGCACTTTGGAGTTGGCGCCTGCTGCTCCTTGCACTCGCCATAGTATGTATCGTTTCCATGACGTCCACATGGGTGTAGTTCGTAAGGACGGCAGGATTTCTATCGATAATTCTATTCTGGGATCATCATTATGTTTTTGGGGTACTGCTGTGAATCTACCTTTGTGCCGTAATATCCTCCCGTAACAGCACCTTTTGTTACGAAGTGGTTCCAAGCTGCGAACGGATAGCCACCTTCACATCTGAAAACGCACATGATATTTATCCGATAATACCTTATTCGCAATATGATGAAAAAAACCGAGTCTTTAATCTTGTGCATCTCCAATGCTTGTATTTTATAATGCTATAATGGAATAGGAATTAAAGCGTAGCTGCTAACAATAAGTCAACCGTCACTAAAGAAAAGCTCGAATATGAACGATCACATTGAATAAATCCTCCTTGTGGTCTTTCTATTCATTTCTACAGCCATCAAAGCGTTAGAACGAGTCCTGAACGTTGCACGTTGCATTCACGCTTGCAAGAACGTTCTGCCTGAGAGGCTCCGGGGACCCACCATTGTATGGTTTTTTTGATTGTCGGCTGCTTAGACGCCGCCTCTTGCACCCAGTGGGTAATGAGCAGGACGAATTTTGTCTACAAAGTACCATGAAAACTCACATCCATAGCGGTGATTTCCAACTTCAAACAGTTTATTAGGAGAGTTTAGCAAAGTTGGATAGGTTTTCAAAGAAAGAGTGTAACCTTTGCGCCGATAAAATCTTTGGAGAGCATCGATATACAATTATAGAACCATACTCACCCAAAACTAAGCGGACAGCAGGACAAAATGTCAGTGGCTGAGATTTTCACCTGGAATTGATTTGCAATTCTGAATTAATGGCAAGTAGGAAATTCAATAATAACCAAACGAATAATTGTACCTGTACGGCCCCTTTGGTAGCAATACAAATGCGATCTGATATTGCACCTGCTACTGAGACTGCCCAACATGATCCTGTCACATTGATGCATTTTTTGATATTCATCGTGTTTAGAAAGTTTTAAGTTTTCAACAAAAGCTGCCTACCGCAGTTTGCTTGATCAGGAATGTGAGATATTGAAGAACAGTTGGGCCAGTGAGTTCTCGCATCGAAACTGCAAATGATATTTCTTTATTACTGCTGGATCAGAGCTGCTCGACTTTCAGCCCACCCTGCCAGACCGAAGCATTGCAGCACCGAAGTTCATGCGTAAACCTTCTTCGTATGCTGTTAGTAGCACAAGGTCGGAGTTACGTACAAAACTTCTACCTCGGTCGGGATCCTGCCTGTACTTGTGCTTTAGACTTGTGCTTGTGCTTCTGCCTGCACCTGCTCTTTATCCCTTCCACTACTGAAGGCTTTTTTGAGATCCAGAACTCCATCACCTCAGATTTTCATTAGATGATTAGGTAGAAGCCCCCTGATTTTATCACACGGGTAAAGTCATGTATACAGCGCTGAGTCTTTCAGAAAATATTTAATTACCAGTGAATTTTGCTATCAACGATTTTCTGATTAACGCTACAATAAGTTTAGGCAGGGCGTTCATAGTCCGGAGGCTTGTCTCGCAGCTGCTAGTTCTTGCGTCGTCCCATAGGCTAAGGTTCCATGAGACTCTGTCAATGATTTGCATAGGTTATACTGACCTTTCTGGGATGTCATCACCAGGGTCGTTTTCGTCTTCAATAACAGGTTTCATATTTTGTTGCACAAATTTCAAATCCATTACTTTGTACCTCAAGTATTTGTTTGTCGGCTTTAGTTCAGCCTGTAAATGAGAAATCATGAGGTGAGTTTTTGACGTTAACACAGAATTACCTTGAATAGGTTTTGCTTCTCGTTGACATATTTAACTAAAGCTTCACCGCTAAGCAATCGAGCTTCAGGAGGAACTTGTTGAGCCTTAAGGGCAGCTGAAAACGAGAACGTTTAACTCTGTAGATATTTCTTGCTTACTCTGTGTCACTGCAGAAATGGAGGCTAACCAAGTACTTCTGCTTCGGAAGGGGGTTTTGACCTTGATAGACAGAAGCAGAGGGCTAGCAGTAAGTACTTCTGGAACATGTAATCCTTGTCGACTAATCACTAAATATGAGAGAATCTTTTCTAATTACAACGAATTAACTCACCATCGTTTTGGGCTATTACATAATGTCGTTACCTGTTTTATATTTGGTATGGGCACCTTTCGTAAAAAGCTCCGTAATAGTTCTGATAACATGATAAGAAGAGAATGAGAACAATTCATAGAGTGGATACCAAAAACTTAATAGACACCATGTATCAGATGTTCTTTGAGCGTTGAGCAACGCTTGATGTTCGCACACCTCGTGACTCTATTACTTTTGATTATTGTAGTGTAGCGAAAGACGTTCCTGGCTTCGCGAAAAAGAACATTACCCTAACACCATTAATACTAACAACCGGGCCAGACTTTCTCTTCTATATGTTTACTTGAGGTAGGAATGAACAGAAAAGTTGCTGTAGTCCAGTTGTTGCTAGGCGTAGCTTGTTCAAAAGGAACGCTGTCATTATAAGTAGTGCAGACTTTTGGATTCACACGAGAGCACGGCGTAATTGAATCGGCATATCATGACATGGAGAAAACTTTGGTTTTCGTAAATATCACGGCGTGGGTATGCCACTGTAAGGGTTCAGAGCTGGGGGACAGACCATCAGTGTAAAAAGGCAAGCTTCTGAGCTTCGAGCCATATTGCCTCACTTCGCGCGACTACACCATACATCGACTCCCTGATATCGAAGTTCTTCCTATTATATTCAAAACTCCATGAACCACAGTTCCAGAACCTGTCCCCTGAGATACCCTTTTATAGGTCTCTCCCAGAGTTTTTAGTTTTTAATGCTACAGAATCTGGCAATGTGAAACATTTCCGAGCCCCGTGATCTAAAAGATGTTAGTTTTAGGTTAGTGCTTACTCCAAATTGTTCGGGGCAAAGGTTTATAATGCAGGATGTGAAGCAAAAAGTTCTAGAAACTTCTATGGAGTATGTCTTTGGCTGTTTTGATTAGATTAAGATGGCAGTGTTCTTTTTTCCGTCCGTGGTGGCACAAAGAATTCGTATGTGTACAGGGTCTCATGGTTCTATCTGTATCTCATTAATACCATAATCATTGATTCCATATAGTTTTTTTGGGTCATTATAAAATGCAAAAAGAATGGACGCACCATTATCAGTGAATTCGTATGATGTCACATGGTAAACCCTCATGTGACTATAAAAACGAGCAAATCTCTTACTGAATGAGGACTTTTTATCGTGGCTAGACTAGAAAGAGTCTGGAGAAGACTTGTCTGTAACAGCGCCTACAATCTGTAAGTAGAAGTCAAGCAATTTATCCAACTGACAATTGAGTGCAGGTCACATTCCAATCGCGATCAGAATGTACCACATCTGTATTGTACGTGCATAAACTCTAATATTCAGTTCAAGCTGGCTTCATAGGCTTCTAGTCACGTCGTCGTCGACAAGTCCAGCGACGACCAGCTCTTCAATTCTACAGTGGTTGCTTCCACGAAGCATTTTGAAAAAACCTGTAATACGGTTAATCAAGATGCAAATAATGATATTCTTTAGTACTGGATTCATGCCTAGTGGTATCAAAATTTAAGCAGTCCGCTTCCTACTTGGCCCGATCACTATTTGGCCTTGGACATCTCGCAACTCAAACACATCAGTCCAGAAACTTACCTTTCTCTCCCCAGTCATGGTGCCATGAGTTAGCAATAAGCCAGTAAGGCGTTTCTCTTTCCTTTCCCCATCCGATTATCTTTACAGCATGTTCACCTTCTTGCGATCCGGCTGTGTGCTGTAAGCAAACGAAACGTTGTCGATGTACTTTCTCTGTTCCCAGAAGGGAAGTCACTGAACAGTTGGCTTAATTATGAGGGGAAAAAGAGTGGTATGTAAAGCAGATCCTCGATTCCATGGAAATGATTAAAATTATTTCATCAAGGCTCTTACCTTGTAGACTCCTGATTCGTAATTGTAGAAATCACTGAATACCCTGAACATACCAACAACTGGTCCGTGCTTCATAATCTCTCTCTGGATAGCTTTCTCAGAATTTGGTAATTCATAAGCACCCTTGCCTGAAATCAATCCTACATCACATATGAACCTCAAGAAAGAAGTATGCTTGAAAGGGATCTTGGACTATTCTGGAGGCCTCTGACACACCCAGACAAAAGGAAATCCGAGCAATACGAATGCTCACAAGGTTGGCGATTTGTGGGCAAAACTGCAGTCTCCGACGGGACTCGAACCCGTACTTGCTCTTTCCGGGGAAAAAAGTACGAATTTTGCTTTGCCGAGGAGTCACAAAAGAAACAATTGGTGAGGGATCGTTTCACGACTACATAGGTCTATACTTCACCAATGAGAATGCGTTTGGCCTAGTTACACTAATCTATGTAATAAAGTTGTCCCGAGTTATGTTTCTGTTACGTCGGGAAGACACGAGCTCTCTCCTTGAAATTAGGCAGGGAACCTCTCCCTATACTGCTCCTTGCAAATTCAGCATGTCGACTGAGACTGTGACCTTTACAATTATCCAGTACATTAAAGCATATGTTTGTTTGATTTAGAAATCCCCTTGATAATAACTCTCTACATACCGTAGAACTTGTCCATTCTGTACAACTTTCTGTATCCCGGATGACATCTCTTCTGGCACTCTGGAGTGGCTGCCTCTTTGTTGCACTCATAGTAGAAGGTCTCGTTTTCATGATGTCCACATGGAGGAAGTGGGTAAGGTTGACAGCATCCCTAACGCTGAGCCTCACAGAATTTCCATAAATCGTAAAAGAAGATTTTTTAACTTACCTTTGTGCCGTAATTTCCTCCACTAACGACACCTTCCTCTGTAAAGTAATTCCAAGCTTCAATTGTGAAGCCACCCCTACATCTGAATTAAAAAGAAATGCGTAGAGGTGCTATACGTATTATTCAACTTGATCTTTCTTGTCGTTCGTTCTGGAGAAATCATTATCGTCGGCTAACCGACAGGACCCCATTTTTTCACGTTCGATGCCTTAACTTCATGGTCTCGTTCCATCTTCTTTTATACATAATTAATTCTACCGATGCTACCCTATTGTTTCTACCTCATACATTTTGAGAGTTGTCAGCCCTGTTTTTTTTTTAGACGAGTCTCATAAATAATATTTCATTTACTCACTACGTATAAGATTTAGCCTTGTAAACTTTTAGGAAAACATAATTAGGTAAAAAATGTACCCGAAACCACAGTATTCGCAGCAGGATAAGATGTCAGTAGCTGAGATCGTCACCTGCAATTTTATTCCATAAGGTCTGTGTAATTTTTCAAATTATGGGCTCATTTGTACCTGCATGGCTCCCTTAGTCAAAATGCAAATACGGTCCGAAATTGCGGATGCCGTCGCGACGGCCCAACATGAACCTGAAGATTTGCGGATTATTTTTCTATTGTACTTCCAGGGCTTTGCGGGAATTTGCTAGAAAGTTGTTCACCGCAGTTGGATTGGTCACGTATGTAAGAGAGCGACGAGCAATTAGCCCACACTTCTCGGCCATCAAAACTGTAAAAATTAGGTAGAACCTCAGTGATTCTTTATACGAGCGAAGTAATGTCATTTCTTCTTTTCGAAAGTTCTCTCTTCAGAATCATCCCTTTTTCGACTGGAAAGGACTCTACACTCTTTGTAAACTCTCTAATTCATCCTTCTAGCTATTCTAATTTAGATTTTAAAGTTTAAAATCGCAAAGAACAGGACTCGTAGGCAAAATTTTCTAAATAGACGCCCTGTGCGAAAAAGTTACCGCACTTTTGAGCGAGCCATGCAGCGAGTCTTTAGGGGGGTCTGCTATGAAATGTACATAGCGAAACACTCCATATGACCATTACTGTACTTTTTGTCTATGATCTCTTATAATCACTCAGATTAGAGAAATCCATCAGGAGCAAAAGTTGAGCTCATAAGTTTCTCGTTATATGTTATATACTGCTCGATTTCTCTGTAAATTAACATTTCCATCTCACTGCCTCGCGTCCTAGTTGTGATAGTCCTTCCGTCAGAAACGGTTCAATTTATCGAGGCTCTTAAGTGTATCTCACCTAAACGGTTAGATCCCCAACTACCTGTGCTTAATTATTCCACTCATTTAGCTTCGAACTCTATTGCAGTTTGAGACACGAAGATCGAAGTGCAAGCGAACTCCGCAATCAGTGGGAAGACTTATTGGTCAACTGAGGAGCTGTTGTATTCGGAGTTGGTCTAATACCGAAAAGAAGACTTCGGCTGGTAGCCCAGAAGAGGGTGAACAAGAGGACGAAATAAGCCACTGAACCACGCAATGCAGCACAGGTCAGGCAAAGCGTATATATATATATATATATATATATATATATATATACTGATTTGTATCATTCAACCAAAGGAGGTATGGTATGGTGTTATAGTTCCCGTCGCGGAACGGTCTCTAAGGTGGACCTGGACTGAGCTTCCACTCCCGTCCCCTTTTGAATCATAACGGAAAACCTCGATCAGTTGTTTAACTTTTCATGGTAACACTAAAAATATAACAAATAGGAGGAAATTCCTACATATTAACTCCAGTTTGAGCAAAAGTGCTCCGGTGTTTATCTCTCAGAAAAATCCATCTGGGAAAGAAAAAGAATTTCATCAGTGGACAACCCAACATCGGCTCCTTAGGAAGAGGCTATGGCTAGGACAAAGACTAGGTGGCTGGGCTTTTTTCGATGAATGGAGTCTGTTTTATGGATTGGTTTGGCTAGTTATTGCCTTGTGCATATTCCCTGCTCGTAGGAGTGGAGTTCAACCCAAACTATGCTAAATTTATAGGCGGACACATTTTCTTAAGTGAGTTCATTCCAAATTGTACGTGACCTTAGGAGCATGTTGCTACTTCGTATAGTATGGGCTGCCATACGCCCGCTGAAACTGATCCATACAAAGGTACGGTTAATGCTGGTCAACTATGTTTAGAGCTGTATGGTAGCTTGGGTAGTACCAACTAGTAAGGGTTACTCAAGCAGCATACAGCAATATTTGAAAATTTCAATAACAAAATTGTCCAAAAGTGGGTAAGTGGGTGTTTCGTAGTTAATACTTCTATTGTCAGATCAGAGACGCTATACATAGTTATAAAAACCTCTCTGGAATGTCGTCATCTGGTTCCTCGTTTTCGACAACAGGCTTCCTATTCTTATCCATAAATCCTATGTCCATCAATCTGAGCTTGTAATCATGCCTTGCCGGTCCTACCTGCAATCGTAGGCTTTCATATTAGGAAACCTTATCGCCAATAAAGCGAAGCATTCTCATTGAAAACCATACTTCAAAAAGATTTTGATTTTCTTTGAGGTATTTGATTAGCGGTTCACCACTGAGCTTCTGTGCTTCCAGAGGAATTTCATCGGTTTTGGGATCCCCTGTTTGTTGAAATTATCTTTCTTTTGCTAACTGAATTCTATATTGAAATTAAATTAATTTGAATTGAAATTAAAAACAAACCAAATATTTCTGCTTTGGATTTGGCAGTCTCCCAGCATAGGTAGATGCAGAATGCAGTCAGAAAGTGATTCTTAAAAAACTATCAGTTTCCATACACGATTCACATAGGAATGAACATTTAAAATAAGGGGAAACTCACCATAATTCAAGGTTTCGTGGTTACGTCAACATCTGTTTAAACCAGCTGTCCTAAGAGAATGGTTCCCTCTCTGATAAGAATTGAGTGGGGAAAAACTAGTGCGGCTGATGCTGAATACATATTCCCAAAGTAGGGACGTTTTCTGAGTAAGAAGTAGCTTAAACCATGCACCCATACTTTTATTTCGATCTTATTTTAACCTTCCCTTCCTGGAGAACAGGCAACGCACAGTTATTCCAAGCGTCAGTAAGTTGTCAAACAACACATTTACGGACACTGAAATCATAAAGTTTGGTAGCGAATGAGATTGAGTTCCGATCGTGATTCGGCAAAATACAGTTTTCATTGGATCTATGTGGGCTAACAGTAATCACATTTAATAGCTAAATGTCGGACGGAAATTTTTGATGTACCTTTTTTAGGCTGCCGCGTGATTACAAGCTGTTCATGCAGTTTTTGTTGTGTTGACCTGATTGATTAGCCTCCTATCACTAAAAGGAATTTCGTTAGTGAGAATGAGACAAAAAGTATCGATCTTCTGTCGTCACTTCGTTGCAGGTCTTTTGCTTGCAAGCGATTGCTTTTGGCTGGTCAAAGTCTAGAAGATATGTACACCAGAAAACAGAGTCTGAAAAAAGTGATATGGTCAAGATATGACATTTACCGATTACATGGTGGGAAGCGCTGAAAAAACGGCTTTCATTTAGAAGCCATTCCGATTCCGAGATTTGATCCTTTCCGAAGTGACGCTATCGGACACTTCCAGCCCAAGTCACTGAACGATCATCACCCTGTATCAGCGTCCCTTGATTTCCCTCTTAATTGGTTGACAGCTATTAATGCTTCGTAGGAACCTCGAGAGATCACAGAGATTCTGCATTATCCTCTCCGTGAGAGAAGCCAGTCAAAACGAATCGAGTTCTTGTCGTACCAAAGAAACAGGTCTCCACGATTCACCGAAGTAGGAATCGCTCGAGCTGTTCTATGGACTCCTAAGTGAATGGCACCAACGAGGAAAGCGCAGTGTGTGGAATTTTTCTTCGATGAAGCCGAGGTTTCTAACGCTTCATTATTACACATTTCCGTTTACTCACTGAGCAGTCTTTCTCGAATACTGGTAGAAGACACCCACACGTACACTGTCATGTAGAAAACGCCAGTTAGTGGAACAATGGGCGCGAGTGACGTCTCAGTTCGCCCCTGTTGGGAGCCAGAGTAGTCCAGTGGATCGTCTTTGCTCGAAGGACACGATCATAGCACTTTTCGTTCACAACTTTTGTGAAGTAGTTGAGCTCACGACCGTCTTAGTGTTCGTCTAACGTTGCGAGGGACCCAATCAACACCGCCCTGGTCCGCCGTTAGGATATCGCATGCCGATTTCGGCCTTCGATTCATCGGAGCAATCTACGGCATCCGTTAGCGGAGCTCAAGGTTCCTTCTGCAGCATGTATAAGGAAATTCAGAGCATTGTTGATTCTACAGTACGTTGAGTGACTGCATGTTAATACTGCCTTCGTATAGTTCAAGTCTCCGAGGCGTAAGCTGAAGCAGGAAGATTCGTTGTGTCGAGAAGGTGAGTGCGATGCCGGGTGTTTTTTGACTTTTTCACTACGCCCTCGACATTCTTAGATGCTCCTCAGACCGTACGTGTCTTCAGCTCAGCTTCGGTGCTAGATCGACCTCTGGGCCTAGCTGAACCATTCAGAGGTGTTCGTTCCATTCAGCGTGAAAGGAGCATTAGGTAGGTCCGTCCCGCAGAAAAATCGTGTTCGTCAGATTCAGTCGAGCGCCGATCTCAGCGCTGTAGAATTCGGCACGCATTTGTTCCACCTGCTCGATTTTCGATGTTATAAATAAGCACGAAATCGTCCACAAATCGTCGATATTCACTCCTGAGTCTTCCCATTCGGAATGGCGAATAATGTTTCCGACAGCGGCACGGAAAAGTTTGAGCGAGATGACATCCCTACTGAAACCCTCTCTTCCCCTTGACAATTACTTCTTGTAGAATCGCGAAATCTTAGCCGTGAACTTACCGTAGAGCTCAAAGCAACCTTGCATACTGGAGAGGAACATCTTGATTGCCCACANCCAAAGGCCCAACGAAATTGTTGAACATCTCTCGCTATACTGCAAGCACTCGAAAGACTACTACGGATTGAAAATTCTCTTTGTTATTCTGTGTGTTAGTGAATATCAGTGCATATTCAATGACACACACGTTCATATGTCGAATTGCAAGACTTGTGACTAGGTGGCCAGAGTTTTAAAACGGCTTTGATAACTTTCCTGCTACACGAACAGAACAGAGGCTATTCAAAACAATTTACAAACAAACTGCAAACTATTATTTAAATTCACAACAACTAATTTAAACCCAGGTTTATATATGATTAACATCTTTTTTGGTTTCTAAACCCTGGGCGATCTTCTGTGATGTCGCTATGCACGAACGATTCCGGCGATTACAGTGTCTTCAATTCCACATTCATTGGTTCCACGAATCATGCGGAAATAACCTGTAGAATGAAATTTAAGTTTTTTATTTTACATTTTTCATCTATTTTTTAACAGTTGATTCACAAGGTAAATTATCTTCATTGGACTGTTATTTTGATTGTTTTACTACATATAACAAAGTAGTGCTTGGGTACTTCATTTGCTTTCGTGAAACTCCATGTGAACTATCCGCATTTAAAAGGAACGTAATCCGTTTCTGATCGATCCTAATTTACACAAGCACAACACTAGGAATCTTTTAGAGCAACTACATCGTATTAGTAGGATAAGTTGGTAGGACTGATCACTAGCTTTTGAGCAGACTGAAAAGCTCATTGTCTTGTATTGGACTTGATATTTGCAACCTTGAACTAAAATTGAATTCAAAGTTACCGGAACTCTAGAAATTCTATATCATGACATTGTTGCTTTGGTTGAAAAACCATGGAATTCTTGAGAATCCTACCATATGCATCGTAAACTCAAAGTCAATCGACCTGACTCACCATCCTCTCCCCAGTCGTCGTTCCACGAATTTGCAATGATCCAATACGGTGTGTCACCCTCCTTTCCCCATCCAATTATTTTCACGGAATGGGCGCCGTCTATTTTACCACCGGTATGCTACAAATAGCTGTTATTATATTACTTTTTACCCAAAATTTCGGCTGTGCCGCATTTGATGAGTTACTGCGAGGGCAAATTCCTAAAATCCCTATAATTTTGGTCTTCACTTTCTTGGTTAGGGAAACATTTTAAATTACCCACCTTGTAGATTCCTTTCACATAAAGCGAGAAGTCTTCAAAAACAGTGAAAGAGCCCACAACTGGTCCACTCCTCATGATTTCTTTTTGAATAGCTATTACAGAGTTCGGTAGTTGGTAGGCGTATTTCCCTGAAAAATTGATAGCACGCGATCCAAAGTGCGTTAGTCTTAGGCGATCCCGCTTCAGAATGAGCTCACGCATTCAAATGGCACTTAAAATCGAAGTGACCTTTGAATGCGCATCTGGCCCAATACAATCAAATGTGTGGGCCAATTGATGTGGAGTCAGTGCCTTTATCCTCTTAGGCTAGCCAGTCTGGTATCAATAACCTTTTCTGGAAACTTGTTACTCATGCGATCCCATGTAAGTTGGGGGATGGGCTCCACTCATTTGAGTCTCAATTGGAATGTGGCTGAATCGCGGTTGTGTTTGTTGAAATAAACCTATCTGTGGGGAGACGGGTACAATATTCTGCAATAAGCTCGAGTTTTTGTAGCGAAAGAAAGTGAAGGTTATCAAATATTGTCTAACCTCAGCAAACATTGTTCGTACTCGGATAAGATCTTTTCTCATTTTTTTGCAAGCCTGTAGTTTTAGGGCGAAATTGTTCATTCAACAAAGATAGTAGTAGAAAAACCGAAAAATTAGCTGTATGTAAAAAACACTATCTTTTCAAAAAACGAAATGGAACTTTGCATGGATCCAATCAAGAATAATCTGTAATTATTACCGATAGCTTACGCTAAAAAGAGCAATTTTATAGTTTCGTAATAACCTCGAAGTTGTAATAGAAAAAGAACTTCGTATTAATACATTTTATATTATTCCCTGTGATTTTTTTTACGACTGAAGGTCGGAAGTTTCTAGAATTGTTCTCATGGATATTGATGTTTTCTCACTGCCCTCTGAATATGGGCTCAACGTGTATTCATCTTGATCGCGAGTTTTATTTCAGTTCTGATTCAGCTCTTACCGTAAAACTTATCCATTGTGTACGATTTTCTGTAGGCTGATTGACATCTTTTCTTGCATTTTGGAGTCGGTGCAGTACCGTCGCACTCCCCATAGTAGGTGTCGTTTCCATGATGTCCGCATGGATGAAGTGGGTAAGGACGGCAGCAGTCCTATTGATAAATCTGTTCTAAGATCGCCGCAGTTACATACCAAAATCACGTTTCATCTCACCTTGCCACCATAGTCCCCTCCGGTGACAACACCATTGTCTATCAAGAAGTTCCAGGCTTCTATTGCCAAACCACCTCTACATCTGTATAGGGAACAAGTTCTAGTAAATAAGCTCTGCTAATTGGTCTGCATGGACACATTTTCAGTATTTTGTTTTGATAGCTAACCTTCTGTGGGCAATACTTGGCAAGGTTAGAAAGGTATCTTCACTGGTCTAGTCTGAGTTCCCCGTTCGCCATGATTAGCTTTACTATACCATCTCAACTTCCTTCCTCCCCCGCCCCCAATCCCTCTCCTCGTTAAAAACCGAGCTGTCAGTAGTTCATGCCGAGGATACTAGAAGGAAAGACTTCATTAGTACTATACCCTTGACCACAGTCCTCACAACATGACAGGATGTCGTTGGCTGACAGTTGCACCTGGAATATTATTCACCGTCTAGAAGTGAAATTGAAGTCCATGGCATTGAAGGATCGAGTTATACCTGCTTTGCTCCTTTGGAAGCAATACAAAGACGGTCTGACATAGCAGCTGCAGACGCGACTGCCCAACATGAACCTGAAATATTGTGGCTCCTGTCTAAAGTCAATTCTGTGCAGTTCTGTGCAGATAGCGTCTTGAAACCTGGAGTAGTCTCTACCTACCACAGTTTGCCTGATCCGGTATGTACCAGAGTGAAGAACAGTTGGCCCAATGAACTCGTCCATCGAAGCTGTAAATGTGAATCAGTTGCTGTGGATGAACCAGAAGTGGTGTTGTCTAATTTCTCTTATAACAACTTATAACAACAACTCTACACAGGCTTAGTTGTCAAAGCGTCCAGCCAGCACCCAGCCCATTCTGGGATGCGTCCGCGCATTCCAAGACGGACCTGGTACTCATGTAACAATAGGTTTAATACAGCCCTCATTCGTTCTTGATCTATACAGTAAGCGATTCGAGCTTGACCTATACACTTGCTAAGACTTACGCTGGTGTAAATAACAAGCCAACGACATTCTAGTCCAGCTGATTTACAGCTGATGCTCTTGCTTTTCTAGTCGCCAAGTGTAATAGTTGTTCCCAAACTGGGTTAACTCATGTTTCTGTTGCTTTTTGTTCCCAAACTGGGTTAACTCATGTTTCTGTTGCTTTGACTGCTATTTCAACTGGAATTGATAGCAGAGGCATGTCTAAGGAAAACTAAGCTTTGATTTGGCATTTGGACATTGTGATGGATAAGGTTATGTTAAGCTTCCATCCTTTTTTTCCTTTTTTTTTCAAGTCAAGAGTTTTCCAAGTAAGAGCGCTCGCTAGTAAGACGCTCTAAAGGGTCTCTGGTTGTGTTAGTATCGACTGATGCGAACACCTTTTGACGTCGCCTGTTCCATCATCTTATGATTTTGAGGGCATGTTTTAAAAGGCTGCAATATGTAGTTCTGACAAAATAAGGTTTTTGGAGGAATTCAGTATGATTCGATTCCGACCTTTCTGGTATATCGTCTCCAAAGTCTTTTTCGTCTTCTACAACAATGTTCCGTTTCTGACCGATGAATTTCAAATCCATAAGTTTGTGCTTGTAGCCATGGCTAACTGGTGTTATAGCAGCCTGTAAGAGAGTTTTTTGTTTCAACTCTTGTAAGAAGAATCAGTGGAGGATGACTTTCCTCGAAAAGGTTTTGATTCTTGTTGAGATATTCGACTAGCGGTTCACCGCTCAGCGTCTGAGCTTCCTCTGGGATCTGTTGAGCTTTTAATGCTGCTGTAACAGACCAATGTTCATAAAAACGTTCCTGAAGGCTTTGAAGGCTGTGTAGGAAGTACTAAAGTGAGGACTAACCAAGTACATCTGCCTCTGACGCTTCAGATATTCGGCATAGACAAGCGCAAAGTACAATCGAATAATACTTCTGAAATGTAAAACTTCACCGCACGTTAAACAGAAGAAAATGATTTAAGAAAAGAACCAATAGGTAATTCACCATTGCCTTTGACGTTTGTAGTTGGCTAGTATTTTTCTGTTTTTGTTATCAACACCACTTCTTGGAGGATTAGTCCAATTTACGATAAAAGAAAGAAGAGACGTTCGATTCAGAAAATATGCAAATAATCTCTTTGCAAAAACCTATTCAAAAGCACGTTTTTTGTAATTCCCTAATCACTAAATTCTGGGTATATTCTTCGTAGGAAGCAGAGGAAGGGGAAGACCACAACGTAGTGGCCAGGTTAAGAGGGCTTTGGAGTGAATATAAGAATGAAATATTCTGTAATGATTCATTAATAACCCTCCTCCCGTACAGGGCAAAGACTCTATCGTAAAATACAGGCAATTATCGTTACATGGTTGTGTGTTACTCATATGTAATCAACGATTGAGATTGCTACTTAGAGTTGTCATTCTAGAACGTTTTCGTCTCCATTATGCTGTTTTTTGGGAGTTACGTGAATTCTGATGTTATCAGGTCTATGGGTTGTCATCAGGGATGACCGAACTGTCGGTGTAATTGCAACATGACTCCCCATGTGACCCGGAAAAATTACGAACCAAATAAATTCTTTCTCTTACATAATCCAATCTTTCCACTTCTTTGATTGTGTTACTTATCACGCTGAAAGTTGCTATGAACAGTTCTTCTTTGGATATGGTGCGGCAAAAGTTCTGGCGAAGGCCCGTTTCAGATCCTCTACAAAAGATGAGGCCTCCGATCTCGACAGAATCTATGCTACTGTTTACTGCAAGTCCCCTTCCCCTATACACTCCATAAATTGGCCGTTCTTGAATATGCCATTTTATAGAATGGTGATAAGAAAAGATCAACGTGCCTCCATCCTTTACCTCTATCTGGCCGAAAGCACGGCAAAGACCATCTTCAAACAGCTCCAGCTTCCCTTAGGAACCGTGTACAATTACGTCAACAGGTACAAGATGACAGGGAGTGACGGAGGACAAGCCCAAAAGTGGAAGACTGAAGAGTGCAACGGCAAAGGAGATCGTGAAAATCATTCGAGAGAAAATTCGCCGCCACCCTCGTAGATCCGAGAGAAAAGTGGCTATTGAGATGGGTATTTTTGCTTGATCTGTTGGAAGCACTGTCACCAGCCACCTTCGACTTCGTTCTTATAAGATCAGAAAAGCTCACGTACTGACTGAGCCTATGAAGAAAACTAGGCTACAAAGATGTGGGGAGCTTTCAAAGCGATTTTCGTAGGCACGGCACAACAACATCCTTTTCACTGACGAATGTCTGTTTTCAACAGATCAATGCCTGTACACCCAAAACTATGGGGTGATAGCGGGAAGCCCTGCAGATACCAGCCAACATGGAGGGACTGCTCAGCGATCCGTACACTACAAGTCGTTGATGGGTTTTGGGGCAATCACATCGGCCGGCAAGATGCCCCTGATTTTCTTGGAGAAAGAGGTCAAGTTGGATAGCAAGACCTACTTAAAAGGCGGGTTGGAGAAGGAGGTATTCTCCTGGATAGAATCCAGCTTCGGCAACCGGAGTGGACTTATGAACAGGACTCAGCTCCAGAATACAGGTCCAAAGTGGTACAGGACTGGTGTGCAACACACTTCACAGACTTCATCTCGCCGGACGATTGGCCCCAAACAGTCCAGGCCCAAATGCAATGGAATACTCCATGTTGTCAGTTCTTAAGGAGAAAGCCTGCTCCACTAGGCGTAGAAGTTTGGATGCTCTACGTGCAACCCTCGTTGAAGCATAGGGATTTGAGCGAAGACTACCTCCGTGCCGCCGTCAAGGCATTTCCTAGGAAACTTTCAGCCTGTATTCGCGCAAAAGGAGGCTATTTCGGGATCTATTTTGTTTTTGTGATTTATATAGCTGTTGATAAATTCTGTTGGGGTTTCATCATGTATCGATCGATTTGACCGTTTTTACGATCATAGTTACCACTGCACCCGTACATAAGAGAAAGAAATGACAAATCGAAGAAGAAAAAATGGGCTTCAGCGAGTAGCAATCCACGATAACAGACAGAAAGAGCAGCTACCAAATCAACCTGTTCATTAAAGTTGTTTGACTCTGGTCTTCACTAATAATAAAAAATCATGGAAGAAATATTGCCATCAGCCCCGATTCATGATTGCTATGCATTTAAAAATCAAAGAGCACCTATGAAGTCAATGTGACCGGTTTTTTTCTGGTTCCAACAGTTTTAGATGTGTTTAAAAGGACGGTTTGGCATTGGCGTCACAAGTTCATTCAACAGTTGTGCACGCAGCCGATTTCATGAGCATTGAGAAAGGATCTCTCTAGCCGACTAGGATACCAAGAATTTTCTGCTAGGGTTTGTTTACGAAGACCAAGAGGGCGAGTTCGGTGAAACGATGTGCAGAGCAATGGGTACACAGCACGGTGCTAGTGTTCCGTCACACCATAAGACTGTTGTTTAAGAAACAAGTCTCTATCGATTGTTTTCGCTTGGAAATGGGAAGAGTTCAATCGAACTGCTCTTTTTAAGTCAACTTTCATGACCTCCTCATGCGGCCGCAGGTCTGTGAGTCGAGTAAAAAACTGGCTACCCACCCGATTGCTGTGGAGTGAGACCCATACACGGTGCACACTGAATGCCCCGTTTTTCTGTTTACCTGTATGTTTGTTTGCCTGTTTCACTGTAACTATCTTATANGGCGTCGTTTGGAAATCAAATTGAACAGCTCAGACAGGTTGGAACAAGTGGGGAATGAGCCGAACTCCTTAGGTACACGTGACCTAAGCTAGGCTCCGCCCACTAGGAGCGGGGCTTGCGCGAGTGTAGTTCACCAGAAATCTGTAACTCTATGTAAATCCTGAGCCTCGAATATTCAAATTCGGCAGAGATGTAGCTGGCAAGATGGGAAAACCAATGGTAGGTGGCAGGTGCATGCTCCGCCTACTGGTGGTGGGGCTTCCTAAAAAGTAGTCAATTTGAGCCTGGGGCGTTCAGATTTGGCAGAGGTGCAGGCTGCAAGATGGGAAAACTAATGGCAGGTGGCAGGCGTAGAGAAAATTGGAATCTCCCACTGTGGGGGAGGGGGCTTCCGCAAAGAATTTAATTTGGGCCTGAGGCGTTTAAATTCTGCAGAGAAGCTGCCAACATGCATAAAAATTGGGTGTCGATGAAAATACTGTTGATTAGCCAGACTTTTGCTGACAGCAACCTGGACAACTATCCCTACTTTATATAAAGCGCTCGCGTCTGTCTGTCCGTCCGTCCGTCTGTCTGTTTCTACGGAAGTTCATAACTCCTGTCCCCGTGGACCTAGGACGTTCAAATTTGGTAGGAGCGCAGGCGGCAGGATGGGAACACATATGATGGGTGGCAGGACTGGACTCCGACCACAGGGCGAGTTTGTGCGAGATAAATGTTCGAGCGGAAAATAATAATTCCTATCTCAGTGAACCTACAATGTTCAAATTTGGTAAGAGTATCGGAGGCGGGATGGGAACACTAATGGTGGGTGGCAGGATCGGGCCACAAGGGGCGGTGTTTGCTCCAATAATTCCAATTCAGCCCTAGTGTGTTCAACTTGGCAGGAGGTGGCTGGATGGGAACACTTATGGTAGGTGGGAGGACCGGACTCCACTCATAGAAAGCGGTGTGTGCGCGAATTGGCTCCAAGGCGATCAAACTTGGCAGGAAGACAGGAGGCAGTGTGCGAACACTTATGGTGGGTAGTAGGATCGGATTCCTCCGTTACTTACGATCTAGCTTTGATTCTTCGATATGCTCCAATTGACAAGAAGGGTAAGTGCACCGATGGGCCGATTATGAAACCAGGTTCACTTCTTGCTTACGACCGCTACCCAGCAGAGTATGCGATTCAATGAAGGATCACGGTTACTCTTTGATATTCATTCATGGCAAACTTATCCGACCGCTAACAATCTCGGATTATCTTTTAAAGATGTATCAGTAGATAAAAGGGGCTACATTCATAAAGACATTTGATAATGGTATTATTATGACTCGACAACATTTGTGAGTACCATTCAAGGGTTTGGATGCCTACCAGTTAAATTCTCAATGGGTCATTATTTGTAACACCAACAGCGGCAGATCGAGAAAGACATTTTTAACATCAGCAGCAACAGATCGAGACAGACATTGTCACACGATTCTAATCAAAGGCATAGGCAACGGCACTGAATATCGTTTTTTCGTATTTTGAATATCGTTTGCATGCCCTATTGTTCCTCTATCGAACTTCGTGTTCCGAAAAGTAACATTCGTTTCAAAAAAGGAGTGTGCTGTTTGCCGTTTATCACGACTCTATCATAAGAAGGAGGAGAGCCCGGCGTTAGCCGGGCGGCTCCACTGTCTTTGTATATAAAGCGGTAACTTTGTGCGTCCGTTTGTATGCCCGTTTGTGCATCCTTCCGAAAATCCCGTAGATACGACGAAGAGGGTGAATGTCAAGTGAGCGCGGTGAAGAAACAGTTGTAAAATGGCAAACCAACCGATACTGTTCATATTCGTCCTCTAACAAGTCGTATATAAGCGGCAGTGGGCATATGGTGCACGCATTAGCGCGCGTAGCCCAACTGGTATAATAATACATTGAATAAAGGGTGATCACGGTGGCGATGGTGTGAATGTACATATAAGGTTCTCATATAGTATCCACTGGATAACAGAAAAACAGGGTAAGGACGAAATGACGGTATACATAAGGTTCGCGTAGGGTTTCCACGAGTAGTGGGAGAACACAAAAGGGAAAAAATGGATGTTTAAATGTGAGGCCTACTGGATAAGAGGCGAACAAGGTCTTAGCGCATTGAGATCTTTCACCTCTATCACCTGTCATCGCGTTGAACATCGACTTCCTAATGCACAGAAATTTATAGGACACAGATATACGTGTACGCTGTCAGGGTTACTGCAGGAGTCTCAGTCCATGTAGTGTAAGTCTCCATAGACGGACCTTCTCTATGTCAATAGGGACACCAATTTCGAGAGTATGGCACACTTGTGAAAGCACAGGAATTTGCAGCAATCTGAAGGATATACGTCTACACTTCCACGGTTCCTGTTGGAGTCGCAGTCCATGTGGTGTAAGTCACCATAGATGGACCTTCTCTCTGTCAATAGGGACTTCGATTTTGAGATATGGCACACTTGTGAAAGCACAGGAATTTACAGCAATCCGAAGGGAGCTAGGATCTTAAGGGAGGGCGGATGAACGGGTCAAGAAGTTGTTCTCTGTAATCATGGAAACTGCAGACGATGCCATAGATAGATTCAAAAGGTGACAACTAGCTAGACCAGCGAATGATTTTACCAGTAGCCTTACCTGGGCTACTCGACTCACCCTGAAGCACGGTGGACTGCGCTTCTTTCGATCATCGTGAACAAATATCGAAGAAAATTTGAACAGCTTTCAAAAATGTTGTTCTCAAAGCATTGACTGGCGGATAAAATAGAAAAGGTTGGGGAGCCCACACTTGCAAGCTATCAATTGACTGGGCAAATGTGCGAGGTGGTGAGTAGCGCCGTCAACAAGGTTATTATCTGCAGATTGAACCATATCGAGGCTAGTCAAGCACAAAGATCTAGAAGAATTCACAGCCATATTTAAAGAGGTATTTCTGGTCGATATCATTCTCGACTTCCCTGTATTGCTGCTGATTCCAATGCACTGTTCATTAAAGCCCCGCAGAATATCAAAAAGAATGATCGCCGTGGGAGCAAAATGTATCCATCTAAGTCTTTTTGCGTTCCTTCTCAATTTCTTCTTCGTTTCTTAGCTGGGTCACTTGCTTTATCACAGTTTTATAATTGTTTACAACATTGTTACACTTGTAAATATTCGTATTTATATTATTGCGCTCGTTTAGCTTTATTATTCATTTATTTATCAAAAGGAATAGGGATAAAGTCTTGGGATGTCAATCGATTCCGTCTGAGAGATGCGCCCACGCGTTCAACTTCCACTCAGAATCGTAGTGGCGTATTGCATGCGTATGTGGCCTATGCAATGATTTGCGGTGGTCAGCCGATGTACGAGTCAGTGTTTTTATCCGCACCAATTTACCGACCCCGAAGGTTGGAAGGCTTGGTTTGCCCGAGCGGATATCGATTCGGGATTCGAACTCGTGAAAATGCGTGTGGAAATGCGTCATTAGCTACTACACCACCTCCGTCTTTGGAGAGGCCCATACTGAGTAATAATTGGCCGAATCGGAGCTTCACCCAACAGGACCAATCACTGTTTTGCATGGGCCGGAAACGAGTTGCACACTACTTTTGAAGGTTCTCTTCAGGTGACGACAATTATGGCAAATAGGAAACATAAAATATAAAAATAAATAAAACGTAATAAATAGGAGCGATGTTGATGCTTGTGGCGGTGACAGAGAGTTAATTGCGAGTATACTCTACCATGGAAGGAGCGATGACTTGAAATTTTGAAATGAGACATCCATCGAGCAGCGAGACAACTAGCTAGCACAGTCAGCAAAAACATGCTGCACGGTCACTGCATATTCAATACATGGAACCAGCTGATATGCAACATTCCTGGGTAATCAAGCACTTAGTCAGATGGGGAGTTCGGTTGGTCTGGGCAGGATTAGATCTGGATTCCAAGCATTAATACGAATAGTGGCGCCAGTTATCCCAGCCTCATCTTTGCTCCGATGGTAGGTGAAGATCAGAGAGCTTAAAAAGTAGTCAATTTTAGTAAATCGTCTTACGGAATAGCAATATCGGAGCGGTAAACAATTTAGGGAACGAATTCGATTCCTCTGAGTCGCACAGTGCACTAATGCACTTAATTTACCTATTCATTGTCTGAATTGTAGCCTGCATTGAATTGATGTTCTCATAGTAATCGAGCAATCCGCC
>UZAF01018610.1:14535-29864 GCA_900617895.1 Haemonchus placei | reverse complement strand
ATTCTCTTTTCCCCCTCCTTGCTCTGCCCTCGCCTTCTCTGCTTTCTCAGTAGATGGTTTTCTGGCAGATGATCCTTTTCTTCTTCTACTATAGCACCCGAAAGGAAGTAAAGTGCATTGGAAGTGATTCCACTTCTTAAGTGGTATCGGAATTTTACTCATCAACTTCGCCACGATCGGAAAGGGAAACTGTTGCATTAACCGCGATTGTGGGTGGGATGAAATCAAGGAGGTTTCAACGAGCTGTAAAATAAACAACGTAGCTGTTTAAAGCCGTCTCATGAGCACTCAACAGCTATCATTTTTTCCTGTCTAATTCCATGTAGCGTTTAATGCATCACTAAATTGAGACCTTAGTCGGGGGTGTGTGCAACTCTAAGCAGGATGATAAATGGCTGAAATGCATAGTTTGTAAGACAAGGAGTGCAGTGGCTGCTGTTGCTATGAAGTTCTTCAGAAACCCATAGTGGGAGGGGGAGATAGGGGTTGGAAAGAATCCAGGCACACGACATTCAATCTATCCCGATTAGAAACTATCTTCACTAGATTTAACACCTTTCAGTAACACTATCGTCCCACCCAAGTCACCCAAGGACAATCTGACGATTGAAATCATCAGTCGACAGAATCAGACTAGCTCCTGCTAGCGTCCTAATCATATCAAGCGCGCTTAACGCAAATATGCAGTCACGACGGGTTTTCTGACTTAGGCGGAGCTTGGCACCATAGGGCGCCTTCGTCGGGGCGAAGGGTGTGGCCGTACTAGTGCTGGGTGTCTTTCAACAAGAAACTCTGAACCCTCAAGTGAAGAGGACCGTTACGAACCGGTTCTTCTCGCCTGAGACAATTGCTGCCTGAGTGCTCGCCTGATTGATTGATGCTGGTTGTTGTTGTTGTTGTTCGCTGGCTAGCTTTTCAGCTGAGGACGTTGTTTATTGAGTTGGCTGAGCGACTTATTCAACTAGATTCTCCTAATTCTCATTCCACTCATGGTCGAGTACGATATTCCTTCGTTTGAAAAATGGCCATGGATTTTTCGATAGATTTTTCTCTCCAATATTTCCATTTTCAAGCGATTTTAGTCGCTAATGGCTCTTTCGTTCTATTCACTGAAGTTTCCGCGACCCTTCGACGGGTGTTTTTTTATTATGTCAGGCTTTTTTCTCGACCGGCAAATGCCCCAACCCTTTCCCAGTCGTCGACTGCAAATGGTGCCACTTGGCCTCTTTGGTATTCAAGAGCAGTTTGGCAAAGAAGCACTGGGATAAAAGGGTCTGATGACAGCTGACTAGGGAACACATGAATTCACTCAACGACACCGAATCCCATGGGAATTGAAAAGATGAACAAGAAATCACCAAGCGCCAATGAGCGTTTTTATGTGTGAAAGGTATTCGACTTCCATTCAAAGTCATGGTCCCTCTTTGAGCAATACGTACCCACAGTGAACCATCGAGGGCGACTTATCATCTCGGAGGGATCTGATAGTAGAAGGGTCAGCACAGGGCTCCAGTTCCCATGTCCTCCCTGGGCGAAAGCTAATGCTAGATGTAATATAACTGATCCAGCAGGGCATTTAGGGCCAAAAGAGCTAAGATTTTAGTGGGAAAAGGTTAGAAGTGCCTGGCCCTTAGATCTTTGATTAGGAATTTACAGGGTAACCACCAGTTCGGGTACTTGTGGAAAGAGTGACGCTCTTCTGAGAAGTTCAGGGCATCGGGATCAACGGTTACGTCTCACATCACATATGTGAGACACCTGGCCAAACGACATATGTTATTTTTGCCGTGAATCAATGAGAAATCGCCAACAGCGAGCCGCCCTTCTTGTCGAGAGGCCAGAGTTCACTCCAATGGCGGGGCACTCCCCACTTCATCAGAATGCTCAGTAGAAAAATAGATACCTGTGGGAGCATGGAGAATGTTGGGACCTTTTCCATTTGATGGGAAATGTTGGGACCTTTTCCATTTGATGGGAAATCAATGTCATTCTCTAAAACGAAGAATAGCGGGAAAGTCACGGACTACAAAAATGAATGACATCGATAAAGTATGTAGGACTTTTGGCAAAAGAGTTTGGAGGTATGGGGAATTGAACCCCAGACTTCTCGCATGCGAAGCGAGCGCTCTACCCCTGAGCTATACCCCCGCAATGCAGTGGTTGTGCACTGTTTCTACCATAGAAATCAAACAAATCTTTCGCTTCTACTCCGCTTCCAACATGAATGAGCTTCTCCATTTTGGGTTTTTAGGTATGCTGACGGGCTCGGCTTATTTCCATGCAAATCTCATTATTATGGAGAACTTTCAAGCGAATTTGATGAGGCAGTCTCTTCCTGAATGACCTCCTGCTGTACTATCGCGACTTGCTAACTTTAGAGTCCTTTCCCTGCTTTCTTTGTTGGCTCTGTCATTGCGTAGGTAGGGTGAATAATTGTTTTGGGAGTTCCTGATTGTTCTTCCCGCAGCAAAGCCCTGTTTTCAATGGAGTACCTTTTTTCTGGAGCTGCAAACGCATTCTAGCGCGAGCGCAAGATTTCAACGATTTCGCGTGAGCAGTCACACGCTCGGAGCCGATGCGTCGGGGGCCGAGCCAAGGGTAAGTAAATCCCTTCTTCACGTGCACCGCCCATTGAAATTGATTGTCCGTGGCGGAAAATTTGAAGCAGATGGCTGAACGTAGTCGAAGGCTCAAATGTTTGCCAACGCTTTGTAGGCCTCCGTCGCCGCCATCGCCGCCGCAGCCTTCGACGAAGTCGACAACGACACGACGAACCATCTCGTTGAGTCTCCTCCATCTTCACCACTGGCTGCAATGGTCGACGGCTTAGCGCCAGGTCTTTGTGCCGGTTGAGCGTTCGCACCGCCACCGTTTTTCACACAAGCCTTTCTCTCACTCACACAAAAAGGGAAGCTTTTCACCATTCTGAGTTTTTCTTTTGCTCACGTTTGCTGCTTACTGTAATTATTGTACCTTTCTTCTAACAGAAAGATTATTTTCTATGCTCCAACAATATTTTTTCGTTTTGGACAGGAGCTCCCAAACTAAGCTCCTAATTATTCGCTTCGCTCCAATTCCTTTTCGTCTTTTCACGATTTTTTTTTTCAATTTTTTAAACAATTATTGAAAATGTGAAATGTGGACGAGCTGTTTGCATCTTTTAAGAACTTTTTGGACATCATTCGAATTCTTCAAATGGTTCCGTGGGAATCTGAGCTTTCAAAAGGGTGTCCGCGCGTTAGCATTTGGATCAATTGCTACTGCTTGTGCTCCTTCTTCTGAAGCAGGACGACCCTCAGAGGCAATATGGATCATGTTCTGGCTCTGATCCCTCAGCACGTTGCTAGTGCCCCTCCCTCCTCACCCTTGGAGGCAGAAACGGTACTGCGGTAGATGGATCGTTAACGAACCTTCAGAAGAAAATGGTTTTAATTACAGTTTCACACAGCCATTAGGCCCGAATCGTACTTGCCCTCTTTTGGGGAACTTGCTTCTAACGTCCTTAAGCGAGCCGAAATCTCACATCCACTCCTTTCGTTTATGACTAGTTTGCCGCAACAACTATAAAATGAATGTTAACGATCGTCGGCGACGGTTTTATGACATAAACATGGCCCTACAACCGTGTAGGCGTGGCCCCATTGCTGGTATCTTAGTAGAGAACATCATCTCTATACTTAGTATGTCCTAAGCGGTTTCACTCTCCTTATGGGTTCTCTAGGATTTTAAACCCATTCAATAAGTTATGTGGTGGTAGCTGGAACTTGACAAGAAATTCTCCTTTGCATCCCACCTTTCCCATCACGTTGGCAACATTACGGAAGCACAGTTCTACAGTAAACCAGCTATGAATCTTGGCACGAAACTCTGACCATAGCCGATTAGGTGTAGTCCAGCTAGGCCTTTTGTCGATACAAAATGTGAAGGATTGAGAAACGTGTATTCAAATGAGATTACGCCATGGAATTGAATAAGTTTTCCGTGAACGGTTCAGCGTCCAATGCCTGAAAATCACTCTCGACTTCCCCGTGATCATGCTCAACTTTCCCGTGAATTGCTAGATCCTTCCGGATGAGACATATGGCACGTGGCGACACTTTTGTTGAGATTTTAGGTCAAAATGTAGTTGGAGGGGGACGGGCGTCCTCTTCTCCGATAGTAGACACTAGAGCATAGTGAACAAGAGGTGGGCCACATTGATGCTCTGTGAGTAGGAATAGTGTGGTAGCACGGTACAGCTCACCCTTCTGGAAAGAAATCTGTGGTCAAGATTGGTAACGAGGAAATTTCGCATGACTACGAATCTGGTGGACTGATAAATTGATGATAAAACCTTGTAATTTCGTCCCATTAGGAATCTATCTACACATTGGGAACACTTCAACAGCCTTTCTTTCATCCTGCAAACAATTTTGTCGCTTTCAAAGTTCCTTTCTGAGTTACCACCACATCAATAGATCCCCATCAGAATTCTCTCCATTCACAGGTTTTGAAAAAGTTTTGTTTAAGGCACAGCCCATTATAAATATGGTTTCTGATATCCCCCCTAGGATCCATCTATGGCACCCAGATAGCACGTGGGACATTGTCAGTCGAAAGAGATCTGAACAGTACATTATTAGGGCTCAGAAACCATCTCTTCGACGTACACACCCAAAAGTGGCCGTGTTATAGTCTTGCAAAGACTGCACCATTCACAGTAAGGCGTTAGGTCGTTGACGAAGAACAGGCTCATGTGAGAGAACCCAGACGGTTATAGACGATCTCGTACAACCCCTTTTCGACTACTTCTATAAAGCCTTTATTTTTTAAAATCCGTCAACTTTTACACTTTCTTCGCCACTTTCCACTATTTTAAATTACAGTTTCCATTATTTTGCTCCAGCTTAATTAGATCTTAAAAGAGGAACACAGAATTAGGCAAACGCTATTATTACAAGCTTTTATAAAGTATTATTACAATTCTCACTAGATATTACTTATTATTATTGATGCATAGCTGTCAATACCTCGCGATCGTTGTTGTCTGCTATTCTTCTGCTCTTTGCATAGTATTTCGATGTTTTATTCGGTTCGCTTTTGCTTTTCGTGTTCTCGTTGTTCACTGCTCACTCGAATCTCGTCTGTCCCCCAGTCGTTGTGTGCTCAACGACGAACGCCTCAACAAATACTCTTTCACGCCAGCTTCTATTCAGCACGTGCTTTTCGATTTCGTTTTTTCTCGCCATTGCCGTCAGCTTTTGCTATTTCGCTTCGTTTTCCACTCCGTACACTTATTGTCGAGGATCGAAATGCACTGTTTGGCTTGCGCTCCTCGACATAAGTGATGTTTGCTAACTGATTTGTGCTATGTTGCAGATCATACGCAAACACAAGAGAACATTATAGTTGAAGAGCCGATTGGCTACAGTCCAACAACAAGATCACCCAAGAAAGGTGAGTTTTTCAGGTGCTTAAAAGCCTAGAATGAAAAGAAAAATTGAGGAAAATACTGTAGCGGATCGGTGATCGTTTGCAGTACCACCCTGTTTGGTAACTCTGTGAGCTGTTTTGTTTTCATTCCCTCGGGTATTTGGGATCCCGAACACTCCCCGCTCACCCGCTCGAAAGGACCGATGATGTCTGCAGCCGTTACTGGTCTCATGCTCCATTGTAATCAACCGAAAACCGTATTTCCCACATGGTAGCGGGAAGTGCGCACGTGCGATTTGTTGCGATGGACGGGAGGGTCTAGTCCTGTAAGGTTGGGCTTGTCACCCTGTTCAAAGGTTTTTCCCTGCTCAGCCGTACAGGGCTGAATCCTCCCGCTCATCGCAACAAATCGACTAGACTGGACTTCTGTACCTTTTCAGTAGATTATTTTCGGACCAGTGACTGATCACGAAGCTGCGTGATCTGTTGTGTTCTGGGATCTCGGGCTCATGTATGTCAATAAAGAGCCCGAATATTGGCACAGCCTGCAGCAACGGAGAGATTAGATTTACACAGGAGGAAATATCACCTATGTCACCCGTCGACCCGTTGATCATCAATTTCCTCGAGGGGCGTCAGTATAGCTCTCCATTCGTCCTTGTTGCGAGCCAAAGTGGACCAGTGGATCGTCCTCGCTCCAGAGACATGAGATGTAGCATTCCTTTCGTTCAGGGCTTTTGTAAAGAAGTCTGACCATTGCGCTGGTGGCCGTCTTGGTGTTCGTTTGACACCCCGAGGTATCCCCTCAGTTAACGCCCTGCTGCAGCGATCATCACAATGTCGCCCCATTTGAACTTCGACACAATGGTCTAAGCAACGGCCTCTCTGGTCTTCGTTCGCTGAGGGTACTAGGAACTTGGGACTCCCCTTTGCACATCCATGTATAGGCGAGCTCCGAGCATCGCCTTTAAAAAACTCCTTCGATCGCGGACTGGGGCGTGCCAGCCTTGTTTTTGAAATTTCCCATCAATGGAACTTTGACGAAACGAGGTTAATTGCACATTCAGTGTTTACGGGCGGCTGGACGGGTCCCTTGTCTAACCGGTTTCGGCCAGTTCGCTTCGAATGGATTTTTTACGCTAACAAGCGGTTTTTTCATTCCCTTTCCTTGCTTTCTCATATCCACAAAGGGGAATTTTTCTTCGATGGGAGAGCACCTTCCGATTCAGAGCCACAGAGGAGCATCTCCCGTCAATTTTGATCAAGTTATTCTCGCTGTTAGCTTCAATTAAATCAACTTAGAAGTTCGAAATAAAATCAACCTTTCCAGGAGGTTGAGTAAAAGAAACCCGCACCTTTCATGGCCTGACCGAATACGATCTTACGCAACCAAGAACTTGCGCCTATCTTTGGTGTTTTCCACCGAATACTGACCACCTACATACCTTCTACTTAGAAGAGTGAGGTTACTTAGAGTGAGGTTTAAGCTCAAGTTTGAGTTTATGGCCAACAAAAAACCATCCGTGCGGGCCGAGTTGATGGAGTGCTCGCTTAGCAATCACTCCGCTTCCAGTGCTCCCTTGACGAAGATGAAGGAGGGAAACACCTGGAGTTCGCACCGGAAACCTCACCTACTCAATTCAAATTTCACATAAACATGAATCTGGTTATCGTGGTGAGCGTAGACGCCTCCAGAAGTTCGTTTTCATTCCGAAACTGGTAAAATAATGCTTTGGCAAAGTGGGACTTCCGTATTTCATCGACTGCTGGGCGTGGGACACGATAGATGAATGGCTAAAACGATTGATGAAGTTGTCGGCAAGGTGATCAGCTGTTCCAGGCTTTTTATAAGTCCAACTCTCTCGGAGTGAGTGATAGCACAGGGTTCATCAGGATAAATGTCGACGCACCCATTTGCCGGAAACCTATTGGTTCATCGGCCTACCGGACATTTCCCCACTTTAAGGGTAAACAGCGCGAAGGGTAAACACTTTAGGAGTAAACATCGTATTTGAATAACAGATTTGCATGAAAACGAATATGAGGTCTGACCCTGGTATTTTCATGACCTTCTTATCGTTTCAGATCTCACTCCACCATCGCTTACTAAAGAAGAGAAGCAACCCGACGGCGATCATAACGGCATCGACGTCAAAGACGATAAAAAGGCTCGCCCAATCCCTATTGAGGTTGGAACTACAACGAATGTCTTTTTATTGGTATTAATTGTCGGGTTCCGGGAGTTCCCACCGATACATCCAAGTGAACGCCCTCACTACTCGAGTGATGCTACCCTACAAATTCCTTTTTCTCTTTAATGATCCGGCAGCCTGTTCTTTGATAGTATTCTCTTGGGACTCGGTAAATTTAGCCGAAACGATGATCTTTGAAGGCTAGTGAACCTCAGGGTCTCAGAGGGGTCGTTCTTCTTCCCGCCCACCTCCTGTATTTCACTCGCTCGGCTGCGTTGGCACTAGTTTTTTGTTCTACGGTAAAGTGTCCCAAAAAAGGTTGTGTTATAAGCAACATCTTTCTGAACCATCTTTTTTTGAAGCGTCGTCGAGATCCCGTGGGGCTCATCAACTACGCATGTTCAGAAGAAGGTTTTCAAAGTGTTCATAGCCGTTTATCTGTTCTGATCTCTCGAAAAGGCTTTTGATTGCCTCTGTGGTGTTCAACAACTCAGAAAAGCCACCTCTCCATTTTACCCTTGGAACAGCTCTTTAGCAGTTTCTAGTGACATTTTTTCCGGTGTGGGTGGGCGAAGTCAAGTTTTAATTGCTGGGAGTTGACGATTTATTCCGATCATTCACATTAGATGAATGCGGTCAGGTTTATGTCCCCCACTTAGGACTTCGCGATGAGAAACGAGGTCATCCAGTCATTCAGCTCGTCGACGGGGAGAAAATTTGTAAAAAACGACAAAGTGATTTGGCTACACAAGAAATATGGAGGGAGTATCGTCATGTGGGGCCGTTGGATTCCTTGAATGGAAGACCTCCGTTATCCTCGTAATGTGCCTAATTTGCAATCAAATGCTACCGCAAATTCGAATGGGAGGCAAATACCAAGGCGAATCCCAGAGTTACCGTAAACGATAATTTTCATAGTATTTTGATTGTAGACTCTTTTATCCTCAATAATTCATTACAATCTGATAATATCTGATCATACTTTGCTCCTGTTGATGATACTGTTTGACAGCAAGTCGAAACGGTAAAGAAAATTTGGTAGGGGAGCATAGAAGCACCGCACAATCTGGCTTTCCAGAAAGATCGCTGAGGTGAAGAATCTGAGAAGCTCTCTACAATAATGGTAGTACTTACTCAAAGATCTGTCACCACTGGCAGGTCTTTCCCATTCACTTGACAAGCGTCTGAACGGAGACCCAATTTTGTATGATTTCAAGACTTAACTGTCACTCTACGAGCATTGCTCACTCACACGCTCAGGATGGACAATTTAGATAGAGCAGTTGAGCTTGCCTATATAGTGAAGTTCATTTCCTCCTAACTGAAAATCTGATCCGTTCATTAGAAAATAGGGAGATATCGGGGCTTGAGCTCTCTTCCCCCTCTTTTCTAGTCTACGTACTCGAATCGGCTCCTAACTCAGGGGAAGCGGTCATTCGTTCCAAGCCTGCGTATAAAATTCCCTAACCGAAATTCCCGAAAAAACCTGCTCAGTAGGCAATCACTTGCTGTAGTATCGATTGGTACCGTATTTTCAACTACCTGTCATAGCCACGATAGTAATGACTAAAAATAAACATCGATCGTAAAGTTGTAAGAGGCAATTGAAGGGTAAGAACCACTTGAAGTGATGGTGTAAATATCATTGACACAGAGGCGAGCTCACCCTCCATCCTTTCACCTAATTTTCTTTTTCTCAATTTTTACTTGAAGTTTCCGTTACTGTCGATTGAAGTAATGAGTTGAGTCATTTGTTTTCACTTACGTTGGCCGAATTACTCGTAAACCTGCTGTGTAGTTTTCGAACAAGGGTTAGGGCCAGGCACCCACGTTAAGTCCCATGTTCTTATGACATTTTGCCAAAACAACTCTTTTCAGGACGCAGTCAGTGTCGAAAAAGAGCCAGTGGATTATCAGAGGGCTAAAGAAACCCATATAGAGAACGACCCCCTCGCAGTGGAACTTCTTGAAGAACTGGACGTATCAGTGGAACCTACTGTGGCAGAGAGCGAAGCCTTGCAGCAGAGTATACCAATGGAACACGAACCGTACTTGATCAGTCCTAAAAATGGAATACCGAGTAAGCTCGACGATGAACACTTGGACACTGGACCGAAGCCATCAGATAGGCTGAAGAGTGCTGAGAGTCGCGAGGACGAGGAGTTCAGGGAAGCAGAGCGTCGAGCGGAATTGGAACTGGACAGTGAGCTCGTCATTCATGATAATGGAGCGGCTCCGGCTGCTAAAGAGAATGAGGTGAGTGCTTTCCCTTTTAAAAGCAAGACAGAACTTTAATGCTGCTAAGAACGCAGTAGTAAACGCTTCAAACTTCAAAACCACATTTTCATTCAGAGTTTGATCTTTTAAACAGTGTTTCTCTTTACCATTGTGATACAGCCCATAAAATAAGCGAGATTTTTCAATTAGAGACGCATCTCATGGGTACAGAGCTGAAAGAAGAAGAAATTAGGCTAAAAGAAAAAAAANGTTAGGCTGAAGAGTGCTGAGAGCCGCGAGGACGAAGAGTTCAGGGAAGCAGAGCGTCGAGCAGAATTAGAACTGGACAGTGAGCTGGTCATTCATGATAATGAAGCGGCACCGGCGGCTAAAGAGAATGAGGTAAAGTTGCTTTTCCTTTTAAAAAGAGCACAAAACTCCAATGCTGTCAACAACACAGTACCAAATTTAATCAACAATTTCAAAATCACATTTCTATTTTGAATTTGCTCTCTTAAACAGGGTTTTCCTATAGCATGGTTTCCTTTCCCGTAGAACGAGCGAGCGTTCCAACTGGAAACGCCTCTTCTGAAAACAGAGCTAAAAGAAAAAGGAATTAGAAAAATTAAGCCTAAATAGACTCTTTCGAGAAATGTTAGTTCAAAAGCTAAAGGACAAAGCATTAGGCAGAGATCGGCGCAGCTAAAACCTAGAACCTATCCGGCTCATTTTGGGCTAAAGCCGAAATTTGGACTACTCACTGCTGGTCCTCAGAAATTCATAGAAGGGTCTTCATATGTGCCTGGGTGTTTACGGGATGGGAGTGAAATATGCATGAGCTAGATGGGCTGCTGATGATTTCTCTTCTACCTGAAATCGTGTTACTTCAGCAACCCTATCTTTTCCCCGAAACCAGTGTGTGTTTAAAGATTCGTGAGCCGTCCTCTAGGATCGACCGTTTTACCAGGAAGGTAACTGCAGGTATAGGGCGGATGGGCGTTTAGAGGCTTCTACAGTCATGGGGGAAGGACGAGCATAACGTGACTTCCCACTCTTTGGTAATCTTGAAAGATGTCTGCAACCAATTGCTTTTTGTCAAATAAATCGCTATTAACTTAATATCGAAACACTTCAATCGCAACAAATGGGAACCATTTCTGGTTCCCAAGAAGTAGGATTGCTCAATAATCCCATTTCTTGATTTGCCCATGTATTTAAGATTGTTTGGTTTCAGAGAGATCTGCAGACACCAAAGGAGGTATTACAAGAAGTCCAACCCACCGCTCCTTCACCTACCATTGGGGGCCCAAAAAAGGTTCAGTCTATTCACTTTTCATGGATTTTTTGACATTTATTACTAGTGTTTCCAAATGCCATTACTTCTTTACTTTTACTTTCCCGTGACAGTCGTTAGACAATCTAACTTTCAGGATAACGAGAAGACTGGTATTCAGAAACCGACAAGTCGGCTAGTGCGGCCACAGAATCGAGTCATCCATACGTAAGTTCCTCTCTCATCATACTTTTCATTCTGCAAAGCAAAGAGCTCGAGAGAATCGCTAGATCCATTGGGATGCAATATGTCCTTGTGATTTGAGCGGTGTTTCCCACGAGAAAAAAGTAAAACAGGCGATACCACGCCCGACCTATTGTGCTCTCAAGTACGCCGATTTTTCGATCTTTTCGAAGTGGAACACGGGGATTCATGCGTACGTATTGATCCCATGAGTATCAAATAACTCACTGGACTCCTCATACTACGAAACTATGCTAGGTCCAGCGCATCGACTATTTATTTGTTATAACATCTACTATCGTTAGGAATAAAAACCGAGCGGAGTTGGGACTTTCAATCGGACTTTCACCTCAACCTTTCCATGTCAATTTTTTGTAGTCAATTCCAATTTGTCCATGGATCTATAGCTCAATGGCATAAGGCGAACAAAAAAATGTACTCACCAGTTCGAGCTTTCTGACAGATGATGTTTTTTCAGTTCTCCTCAGAGTGGTGGTGTTCCCGCCAGAGCTCAGTCGGCTGCGAGACCAAGGTAGGTGCTAAGCACTCTTTCTTGAATTCACCCAAACAACTTATATTCAAAATAATTCATGTTTTTTGTATTCCTGCTTACATCATGAGAAGGGCCAAGCAAAGAGCACTGGTAGACCCACAGGTGATCCAATCCAGTGGAAGCGAGACAAGGGGATGAGGCGCCGATGCTACGCATACACGCCTTGTAAGGTTTGAAGCACTCTCGAGCCCAGCAGACCTAAACACCGAAAGGTTGGAGAAAAGTGAAGCGCTCACCAGAGTAGCATTCCTGGATCGGAAGAGTAAGAAAGAGGGTCCATAGACGGGTCCGGAATTTCGAACAACTGTATCCATAAGGGCAGCGAGGGTGCCGGTGAAAAGTCCCAGACTGAAGGAACTAGAGTGCCTTTGTAGTACTTCACTTCATCAATGATTGAAGCTGCGTGAACTTCCTAAGGAAATTACAGCATAAGAACTTCACACATAGTAGTTTGAGTAAAGTGGGAGGTGGGCCAGAAATCCAGAAAGCATAACGACGGCTATCATGGCCAATTATCTCCCCCCAAAGCCCTCGAGGCCTGCATGCACATGGTTCAGCCCACTTGCAACCAATTCACTCCCATCAGTTTTCTGCCCAAAATCTCGCTGTCATTCATTTCTTCTGAAATCGTAAAATTGTCCAGTGCGCCTGCTCTACATAATGACTTGAAAATCGTTACAATTCAGCAGTCGAAATTTCGAGTTCTCTCTCTTTCAAACGCTCGTTACATTCCTAATCACAATATGGGAAGGTATATGTTCCGTTCAGGTTATTCGCATATGCTATTTTACAATCGTGAAGAAGTGTGTCTATTGAAGTTGAATGGCATTCATCACTTAAGGGCTCGGCTACGGCATTTCTTGTAGATTTTTTGCTGGGTGAATGTCGTAGATAATCACTCTAATGGATACTGCGAAGCCCACAGGACAACTCCTCCGAAAAGGCAATGGGATCGGAAGCGGACCGAGAACCAGCACCAGGGGGAGTCCCAAAGAAGAGATGGGGGCCGTGATTAAGAAGAACCTCTTCCAAACCAAGGTAACAGCAGAACATGCTGTAGTTTGAAAGAAGAGGCGACAACTCACGAGAAAGAGGACAGGGAAGAGGACAGGGACCCTGCGACTGAGTGGGATTAATGCAAGGGCGAAGAAGAATCACTCTAACGGATTTGAGACATTTGAGCTTCCAAACAGGAGGTGCACATGAATCGTCGTCTAGCCCACTGCATCCACCATCCATCCATCTCACAATCAGTCTGGCTCATTCCCATCGGTTTTGTCCTCGAGGTCGCGGAAGCTAGTAAACGTTGCATTTAAACGGCTTTTTTGACACTTCGTCTAGGGAAAGGTTGAACGTCGTCAGAGTTGCCCTTTGATAAAGGTGAGTATCGATCTCGTACTTCTACTCCGTAAACCATAGAATATCCATGCTTTGTTATCGACCACTGCTGCTGCTGCTCGTCGTCCAAGCACAATGAGACACCAGCGACACTACTACTACTTCTACCCAACCAATTATCACACCCTATGCTTGCAGATTAGAGGGGCCTTGAACCCTTCTGCTAACCTTTTTCAGCCTTTCTTGGGCTGATGAGCCTGTCCAGCTGCTTTGCAACAGAACGATATGTATGAAGATCCATATCAGTACTTGCGAAGCCTATTCACCAAACTTTCCCAAAACTACCCTTTGAGTCCTCTGAACTCCATAATGACCTGCAGTAGCCAGCCGATGTACAAGGCAATGCTTTTATCCTCCGAGACGTCTCTAGTACCGATTAGCCGACTCGGAATGATGGAAGGCTGGACTAGGCGGGATCCGGGATTTGATCTCGTGGCCATGCGTGTGTGGTAGTGCGCAACTTGCCACTAATCCACCTTCGCCTCAAGATTACTTACATGTTGATAAAATTGCTGAAATCAAAGTTCCTAGTAGCGATTACGATGCAAGTCGGATGGATCCTAGTCAGCCTGAAGAAATCATATTGCAGAGCCCTCTTTCTCTTCATCCTAGCCAACTCAGACCTCTTCCATCGGTCCCACTTTCGAGCCATTATCGCTCTTGACGATTTCACCATTCAAATCTTCGTTACTCAGTAGCACTGCTCAAAGCCCCTGAATCCACAATAAATATTGCTCTGCACAAAGTGCCTCTGAATCACTCCACGACCTATCATTAATCTTTTCCTCGTTCAGAAGGGCTATCGGAAGCTGTTGCGTTCTGTCACTCATACCCATTCTACTTCCTATATAGCGATATTCCATCTACCTGAATAAACCAAAATTTTTCACAAAAACCTGTTTACATATAGTGCTAATTCGGTGACTACCTAAATTCTCTCTTCAGGCATTCGAGAATTTTAGTGTCACCATTCCACGCCACGCCTGTAGGCCTCTTGTAATTTATTTCTTCCAGTTCTTTTCGGAACTGGTCGGGCGGCAAAAGCCCAAGTCAAAGTTAAAGGATAAAGTATGCTGGCGGAAATCAACCTTTTCATCCCGTTTGGGATGGGCTTCGTATTCGTCCTCCATTCAAAATCGTAGTGGCTAATTGAAAGCGCATTTGGTGTGGTTCAAACGAATGCTTGACGTGACCGCCCGATATACAAGCCAGTGCTTTTATTCTCCCAGGCAAGCCTGATATAAAATAAAGGACTGCGCAGAAATGAAAGGTTGGACCATCCGGGCATCATCCAGGATTCGAACATGTGACCGTGGGTGTGTGATATGGCGCCGCTTGCCACTACGTCACGTCCGCTCTCGAAGGCGCGGCCCACAATAGAAATGGTTTCTGAGATTCCCTTCTAGGATAAACGTGTTATCCCCAAGGATAACACAGGGGACGCTGTGAGATAAGAAAACGGTCCATACTGGTCTAATAAAGGTCGCAAAACCGGCTCAGTCGATGGACGCGCCCAAAAGCGGACGAGTTTTTACGGCCTTATGAAACACATATCTGGCGCCTCTGTCACTACAATCTGTCACTACATAATTTGTATAACTTCTTCTAATAATCGCCCTTTTTTCTTTTGTCGATCAAGTGAGCTCGATCATGGGTAAGTGCATCATGATTTTACAGTTCCGCAATGCCAAAACCAACTGCGCACACAGCGGCTGTCCGATCGCTCCGACCGCCAGCTCCTCGACCGGTGGCTAAAAGCCCCTCCAAGGAACAGCTGATCAAGAAGCCTGCACCACGAACTCAATCGCAGCCCCGACCGCCGAAAGTAGAAGGTAATCGTTGATATTGGCTAGTTGTCACCTAAAAGAAATGCTAAATGGTGGTGAGATATAAGACAGCTAAAGCTTTGTATTTACTTTTTTCACATCACTGATTTCACCTGAGATAACCTTCTATGAAATATATTAGGTGTGTGCCGCCGCTGAATTTCAAGGGCCATTGCGCGAACCATGTTAGAGGTTTACCGGTGAAACCTGTCATG
>UZAF01018610.1:1896-13888 GCA_900617895.1 Haemonchus placei | reverse complement strand
AAAAGATGAAGACTTTTTTAGACCCGGAGTCAACAAGATATCAGAAAGATGGCAAGAAGTTGTAGCTAACGATGGGCAATTCATTGGTTAATGTACATTTAATTTTAATTTTGTAATAAGTATGTTTTTGCACGCGAAAAACGGCGGAAATTAATGCACACACCTAATATTATGGATTAGAGCACAATTCTGACGGCAAGTATTCGTAGATAGGTGCATCAGAATTTTCGAAGTTTCAAGAGCCTTTTTAGAATGCTGATGTTTGATGATTGAGATCTATTGAGTGACTGATTGATTTCAGCGAAAGCGATCAGTCAACCGGCCACACCGAAGGTCTACAGGAAAGTTGTAGCCGTGTCCAGGTAAGCCAAAAGCGTTTTCACAAATACACCCATCTCACATTGAAGGAGAGGAACTGGTGTGGGGTCTCATAAAATACATAGTGATCAGATTGTTAAATTTCGCTAAGCAGCAGTCCCATCGAGTAAGGGTAGATGAGATTGCTAAAGTCGTCTCTTGCATCAAAAAGTTGAAAGACATTTCTTCCCGTGTAAATGGCTTCGTAGGTACTAGAACGAACCTGGGGACCCCAAGTGGGCCGTATGAGATGTTGTTGGGTGACGGCTCAGATAGGACGCAGTAGGATCTAGAAGACTGGCTTCGATGGTATTCGTACTGAAGGGCGGCCGAGTTTTCACGGCATCGTATATCCTGCGTCATTCACAATGGAGCGCACACATACTAAATCGGAAAATCGAACAACCAAGGGTAATTCATGACGACAGTGAAAGCCTGCTCTCATAGTCCGCGAGCGAGCGCGCGAGCCGGCCGAGGGACTACTCGTGCGGCAGTGTCGACCAAGATTGAGTTGTAAACAAGGGGCAAGCGCCGCCCTCGGTCGCCTGCTCGCTCGCGCGCTCGCGGGCCGGACGGCGGACTACGAAAGCAGCCAAAGGGGCTTTCACCCAATTCTGAAATCGAGATCTCGTCCAAATGTCCATCCCATGCAGTTTTCGTCATGGCGTTCTCCCTTTTTCAATTCAATCCCTTTTTCATTACTTTTGATAGACATTATAGTTCACGGACCTTGTGAATTTCCTCAGTTTCTTTGTCAACGATGCACTATTCTCCACCAACGTTTCCGTTTCGTAACTTGCAATTAGGAGGGTACCTCAAAATTAACAGGAACTGTGCCTCCGAAATGAATAGCTAGGATTTGTAGGGCCCATCACGTATGTCTGAAAGATCACCAGGACTCGCAGGATATTCTGTTGATTATATTTTATTTTATGAAGTTTTTAATTCTGTTGATTATATTTTATTTTGTGAAGTTTTTACCTCTGGAGCAACACCATCACCCTATAATTTTATTTTATGATCTATACTCTTTAAATTTTATAGTAAAGGTAGAACTTTCAGTAAGGTCGGTTCATTCACGGACCACAAGCCATCTGGCGGTAATGTGCAAATATTTTCTGAGACTAGGACTTACAAAGTACAACCAAAGGTCGGGTCTCTTAACAACGTCACTCATACACCAGGTACTTCTACATCTTCTGTATAACAGCGACATTACCTACAGTATCGTTTTTACAGGTGGTGGGAACGTGAAAATCCCCAATATTAAATTGGACTTCAAGGAAAAAGCGAAACCAAAAATTGATGCCAAGTCTGAATACGTGCCACCAGTACCGGAAAAAAAGGTAATTATGCCGCTTGTAAATTGTCATTACGTACTGCCATGGAACGGCTTCTCGAATGTTTGTGAACAACGTGATTTTCAGATACTTTCCCAAAAGTTGGTCTGGAATGCTCAGTCAAAGGTTGGCTCGCTGGACAACGTCAAACACAAACCTGCAGGTGGTAATGTACAGGTAAGTCTCTGCCTCCCGTATAGGTAGGTACCGTATACGACCCTGCTTTGCTTTCGCGAACAGGGCGAGCTCTGGTCTCTCTGGAGCCATCATCACAGCAGCTACACTCTGTGCCAATGTATCTGCCAGCACATAGCAAGCTTTTTTGCTGTTCGCGTTTAGATTCTCGACCAGAAACTGGAATGGCATGCTGCCAGCAAAGTCGGTTCCATGGATAATATTAAGCACAAACCTGGCGGTGGAAATGTGCAGGTCATTCGCCATTATTCTGCAAAGAACATTGGCTATAGAATGGACACTGAGAAAAAAGTTGTACAATCGATTTATACTGCTAGAGTTGAGGCGTACGGTAGAAATGGAGCTCGCGGACGGTAACATACCGTATAACTGCTACGTGAAAATCAGGAGTCTCCAGTTTTGGAATCCTCGACCTTCCTTTCGAATTAGAGGGCCAGTTGCCAAATAAGAAGTTTGAAAGACACTGCACTTGGCAGAGCCAGATGCAAAGTTCTGTTTGACCCTGGTGGCCAATAATGGCTGCTTAGAAGGAATTGAGAGGTAGAAAACAAGTAAACAAAGAACCTCGTCAGTACACTCTTGATTCATTATAGAATGGACGAGTTTCCCGCGCTCGTACGAGTTTTCGTGACTGCTCCGGTGTGGTATAAATCGATTGTCAACAACTATTACTGTATCACTTATGGAGCATTTGTAAACGCTGGCACTTGATGTTGTGGCTACCGTATCCACTGCACCATTTAGATATTCGACGAACGGATACAGTACATATCTTCGACTCCGAATCACCACAGATCGAATAGCAGCTCGTTAAATAATCAATCGCGTACGGCTTCTCGTACACAAATCAATCTTCTCGACTTATGACATTACCGTACTCATCTCGTCGTCGTCGTATGATCTCCTCTACATATACATATTATGATGCTCTGAACGCTTTCTGGTATGCTTTTATGTGTTCTTGTGTTTTCACTTTCGCTTTTTTTCTAATCTAGCTTTTATTTAGCTTTGCTATCGCCACTGTAGTCAATCGAAGCGATGAATTTAGGCACAGCCTTGAAAAAATGGTTTTAGAGAGTTTCCCTCTAGGGCCCCTGAATTTGTGGCCCCTAAGGATAGTGCATGGTCCTGGACAGGACGTAGTAAGGGCTCCATTAAAGACGTGGCCGACGTACCTACCCAAAAGCGGCCGTGTTTCAATGGCTTTATAGAGGCTGCACCATTCACAATGGGGCACATTTATTGAAAATTTAAAGATTGTCAGTGAGCAACACCATTGGACATACGACAGCAAAAATCAACAACAACAATCTCACAATAGTAATATGAAAACGTTAGTAGAGAATAGAGAGAATATTTATAGCGAATACTATCGGCCGCTAACGTTAAAAAAGAATTTTGGAGATTTCATGCAGTCCCCACCATGCACTCACCAGTAGAATACAATTTTTGGCATTTTTACTTTTGCTTACTGTAGCCAGCTCTTTACACAATTCACGCGAGTCACCCTTCATGCCGCTTCTGTCATCATCACCACAGCTCTTTATTTATACTACTTTTCTGGAGCCTTACACGCTCAGAATCCGCAGAATTTCGCGCTTCGTTCGCCACCTTTGCACCATTCCGCACCATCACTTCCATTGTTTTACTTGAACCAGTAGGTCTCAGAATTGTCGGGAACTGCTTATTTAGGGTGAAAGATCAAATAATTCCTGGAACTTCAAAATCACAGTCGTTTCACAGCTTTTATTATTTGTCTTTGGCTCTTTTTGATAGAACTCTTATTTCAACTATATGCAGGAGCCTTTAGGAGGAGTTCTCCTAAAATTTTCAAAAGTATTATTGGTATCAGTATATTTTCTAGCTGGTCCATTAAGTCGAAATTTGAGAAACATTTTAGCGACGTATCAGTTCTAACAACATGTGGTCAAGTAACGGTGCTGTTGGATCGTCGCTGATGGGGTTACCGATGCCTGGCGCCGTCGATCCGCTCACCGCCGAGCAAATTATGGGTCATCGTAGGTGAGGCAAGAAGAGGCGTCGGCATCTCTTTGTTTCGCTAAGATTCTTTTATATATACGTATTGTCATTTGGATGTTTATTTTTGCTCCGTCATATTGCTATATCATAGGTTTGTACGATTGTGTTGTGTTCAGCAGTAAAAGCCTCGAATCTGGTCAAATTTTCTGTATCATCCATCGTTAGATCAATCTTCAACAGGATCAACACTCCCAAACTTAAAAACCTCCCACAACTCATTGATCCTATCTCTAATATTCGCTGAGTAATGTTGTTAGCGCGAGTTAGGATTAGATTTCACTTAGGCCCATACCGTCATTTCTCTGAGAGCCCTGGCCTTTCCAAACTTGGGTACACCGTATAACCCACACAATTTGACTCATTTGTCGGCACAATAGCTTCGACATGCTCACTCGCTCAAGCCTAGAAACTGCTCATCATACATTGGAAAGATGTTTCGTGAAGACCAGTCGATGTGAGCAGTGGCACCAAGTCAAGGTTTGCGAAGCTCAAACTTTAGGGAGAGATGGCGTTTGAAAGATCCACTTCAATACATGACCCTCTCGAAGCACCCACCGCAGGGCCGGTCACCTACTTCACCGAAAGGATGACACTGGAGTCTTCGAGTTGCAGAGAGGCATCCTGGAAACAGAAAAGACGTGGGGATCAGCGATGACTCAGTAGACCTCTCAGTTTCCCAAATATTTCAGACGAAGCGGCTCTAAGTGGTTTCAAGACGAGAAAATTAGGGCGATATGGATGAGCTGTAGGTCTTTCCACATGCGGAAATGTTGTCATAGAGGCTCGAATGAGCCCTGCTGTCAGACATATCATCGCCCGTTGTCCAGATGTTGGCCCCAAATTTTGGCCACAGGCGTAAGAGCTTCTTTTTCTCAGCGAGAAGTTTTGCTACGTTTCTTTATTTGAACATCATACTATACAGGAATTTTGCACAATTTCGCGTCGCCTCCTCCTTCGTGGGCTTTACACTTGAATACTGTAGGCTTTATGTTGAAAAACTGTTCCGGAACCACTGGATTTTGCTGTTGAGCAGCTTCTTCTCAAGGAGTGGCAGTGATTCGTGGGTGCTTATCAGGCGCTCCCTTCGAGCAACTTCAACTGACCTGAGCTTTGAAACATATAGGGCGCAGATCGATGAAGCAACATCGGAATGCTTCAGAGCAAGGTGAAATTCCTGTGCCGTGGATGGTTCTTAGAAGTTTCCAGAGATAGAATCAAAGTCAGCCGTGCCATATCCGAAGCATGACTTATGGCTCCCAACGTTTTAGGCTCACTATCGAACTCTGTATGGTATGTTGACAAATACCTTCTCCAATCGGCTCGATAAAGGTACTCACTCGAATGTGTGTATCTTACCCAAATGATGTATGACGTTTTGATGCTTTGAACGACGATCGTTGGTCACGGGAGGCGACTGAAACACACTCCCACCTTTCTCAACGCCAGAACAAATATAAACAACCGGTGACGCTCATATTGCTACCTACTCAGCGAGAGCGGACAACTTTCAAAATCCATCTAAATGGCCTTCTATAGCCCTCAAAAGCTCGGTAAACCTCGTTATTGACGATATCTTAATTTGGCATTCTGTTTCTTGATTCTCCGAATGAGTGGAGAAAAGGCATTCAATCCCATAAGCCAGGATCAGCCATGTCTCTTTGAATAAAGGCAGGGGGTCGTAGTCATTCGTTATGGGATGGAAAGGTCAGAAGCACCAGATCAGCACCGAATGAAAAAGTGCCATACCAGCCTCCCTAAAAGGGGCCGTTTAAAAAGGTACAATGCGAGTTCTACTCTAGTGCACTGGCGGCTTGTTGAAACGTTGTCTTTCTCATTCATATCTATGCACTGATTACATGAATACATGTAAAGCTCAAAAAAATCCCAATCAGAATGGTTGGCAACGATTTTTACTGATACGACTAGGAGCACAGTGCTGCTGGCTGTCAAGGTTTCTCGATGGATTCTCGTACAGCGTATGAAAGTATCGTCATTTTGAAAGAGTTAGAAAGGTTTGTACTGAATCCACCCAGTTGGAAAGTGGCAGTGAAGTTTCCTATCAGGAAAACTTCGCGGAAAAGGGCTTCTCTGAGATATCGGATATTGAGCTCTGGCATTCTAGCTAGTTCAATATGCACTAGCATCAATAACAGGGATGTCTTTTCTTTTTCCTAGGAAGATCAGAGATCAGCCACATGGTGGCATACCACCCTAAGGGGCAAGGGGAGCAAGTATGAACTGTGCGAAATTATTTGGGCAGCGAATTCCACCCAGCGGGAGCAGCGCTAGCAGAGATATTTAGCTGTCAAGATACGCACTGTTGCTAGAGTTGCTTTGGGTGTGCCGTTCGAAAGTATTTGTCAACATACCTTACGTCCCATTCATCATTACTGGCCGGCATCAGTCTGATAAGGAAATGAATCAGTCACTTCGACCCTAAAATGAAGCATAGCTATCAGTATTGNNTTTGGGTGTGCCGTTCGAAAGTATTTGTCAACATACCTTACGTCCCTTTCATCATTACTGGCCGGCATCAGTCTGATAAGGAAATGAATCAGTCACTTCGACCCTAAAATGAAGCATAGCTATCAGTATTGACGATTCACGATAATTGGCAAAGTGGTTAAGAAATCGACCATGAAATAGAGAGCGCTATATACTCAAACTGCTGTTCGGACACAGGCTAAGGGCTATTTCGAATAGAATACGGTCAAACCTTTTTGTTCTAGATTGGAAACTTTGAAGAGCTGGTTGGCCACGGTCTTCTTTGGAACTGGTCCAATGTTACTCATTTATTAACGTCCAATGGTTTGCGAGGCTCAATTCCTCTTCACTTCGAAAGCTAGATATCCCAAGAACGTCTCCATTACAGAGCGAGAATGACAGGGTGATGTACACCGGAAGACTGTGAAGCAGCCCAGTTGCTGAGCCTTTGTCAAATCGATACAAAAGACACGAATTTATTATATTATTTTTAAAGAAAGCATAAAAGGATAAAGCCCCTGAGCGAGTCTCATTCGCGTCCAGAAAATGAGCTATGCATTCGACTTCCGTTCAGAATCGGAAAGACGTAGTGAATGTATGCCTTCCTTTACAACGAGTTGCTGTTGGCCAGCCGATGTATAAGTCACTGCATTTATNGAAGACTGTGAAGCAGCCCAGTTGCTGAGCCTTTGTCAAATCAATACAAGAGACACTTACGAACTTATTATATTATTTTTAAAGAAAGCATAAAAGGATAAAGCCCCTGAGCGAGTCTCATTCGCGTCCAGAAAATGAGCCATGCATTCGACTTCCGTTCAGAATCGGAAAGACGTATTGAATGTATGCGCGGCCTATACAATGAATTGCTGTGAGCTGTATAAACCACTGCATTTATCCTTCCACACGAGTATGGTACCAATTGACCGATCTCGGAGGGATGGAAGACTCAGTTGTCTTGGGCGGCTATCGATCAGAGATTCGAACCCGTGACCATACGTTTGTGATGGTGCACTACACCACCTCCTTCCATGGCCTACTGCAATGCTCCAATGCTGCACAACACAAAGATCTGGTATATCCTTTCCGAAAGCCTGCTCCTTGGCCTCTAAGAAGTTGGGACTCTATAGTTTTTGCCTTTACACGCGGTTAGACATAGCTCACAATCAAGGTGTGGGCAGATTGAAGAGCTAACGAGTACCGACCTCACACTGAACCGGTAACCTACACCCTGTATGTTTATTCAGACACTCAATCCAGCAGGTAATGGTCAAGCTTAACAATGTGGATGGGAGGAGTTAGTGTAGGGCAGGTGGCAGGTATAACACACGCATGGCCATGGATTCGAATCTTAGATGGATATCGGCCTGGGCCAACGAGTACCCCAAGGCTCGCTGAATTATTACCAAACTGGTCTGGGAAGATGAAAGCACTGACTTGCACAGCGGTTGGCCATCGCAACTCATTGTATGGCCACATACACATTCAATACTCCACAACGATTCTCAATAGAAGTCGAATGCGGGGTGCATCCCTAGACAGAACTGATTTACGCCAAAAGACTTCACCCCTCATCCTTAGTAAAGTTGATAATTCCATCGCTTGTGCCCGATCGTGGGAATGTCATCCAAAGTCTACAGCTTTGTGTACGTAGCTGTTCCACGCACACATTCGGCAAAACTTCCGATTATCGATTACCGCCAAGTAGCGGAGTCACGGACTGTAGCGAAAATGATATTGTAGTCGAAATCAACATACGGGAGATGAGCTGTGGACCTGATAATAACGAATAGACTCTATCTCTTTGTTGTGCTCCTGTACTGACTGCAAATGGATCGGCCTAGATCGCGGCCTCTTCAGCGAGTATCCTGAGTGAATAGGATTATCACAGAATAGGTCGACCTCGGCCGATCCATCTGCACGGCACTCTCATGAACAGTGTCCATTTATGTAAATTACAAACCAGGCCGCTCTGAATATGTCTCGATGAGTATGAGAAAGTTTAAAAACCCCGAAAATTTGGCCGGCCTGTAGACTCGTGTGGTACTGAATATTCTCATGGGTGAAATTGAAAAGTATCGGTAATCCCCTGGCATAAAGAAGAACATCAACGAGCTCGGCATACAGGTGGTCAACACTCGGAACACGAGGCAATGACAAATTGCTCAACGTTCGGCAACAAATCACAGGACACCTGTGATCAGGGCCCGTTGCAAGGGTATTTTGAGAAAACACGCGACAGATTGAAGGCACATTTCAAGATAAGGCTGGTTTCTGGAGCCCCCTCTATGATGAACCTGTGGCCCTCAAGGATGGCAAGTGAGACATTGGCAGGTTGCAACGACACTACAAGGCGTTATAAGGATTCTAAACTCAGCCTGACCGACGTGCACACCCAAAAGTGGCCGTGTTATAACGGCCTTGCTAAGACCGTAACATTCACAATGAAGCATTAGGACGCCGACGAATAGTACGCTCAACTGAGAGTCACCTAGACGGCTATAGATGCATAATCTCGTACACCATCATTTCCTACTACTTTTTGAAGCTTTGTAATACATAAAGCACTACAATTCGCCAATTTCCATGCCTTCTTCGACATTTTTGTATTATTCTGTACCATAACTCAACTTGTTTTCTCGATACCTCAAATTATCGTGAACTGTGCCTTTGATGCTGCGATTGCGAGCTTAACGACTTCTGAATCTCTTAGTTGGACTTCTGTGCCAATTCAATAGAAGAATCAAAGTTTACATCATTGATTTGGCTTGCTGTTTTCTCACATCAAGTATTCACACAGTGATAATGCTTAATGGTTGGAGCGCATTGGATCGTCCATCATTCGGGGCAGTCTGTACAACAAATAATCTCAGAAACATCGATTATAGCGACATAACAAAGCCATAAAGCCACGGAATAGCGGAGGCGACACTGTAAGATGCCCAAAGTGATTCATCTTTTTCGTTTGACAAACATTCTGAAGTGATGGATTTCACTTTTTATCAATTTTATTTTGTTTGAAATTGTACATTCTGATTCAAGATTGAATACAATATAATGCATTAGTAAAAGCCATTAAATAAACAAATGAACGAACGAATAGTGAATGTCAGTGCAATGCCAACGAGAAATGGCGACAGCAACGTTAAACGTTAGGAATGTGTCGATTAGCTCTGATTGGCGGAACGTGCGTACCCCAACGTGTCGATGAAAGCTGTGATTGGCTAATAGGCGAGAATAACGTAACAGGCGTATATAATGCCAGGAATATATCCGAGAATGGTGAGCAGAATACAGATCGCTAAGTGATAGTCGCAACCCTTCTCGAAGAAGACACCGAGTGGCTGAAAAAGCACTTCATTCAAAGATGCAATGAACAAAAATCTAAAACTTTCTCATTTTGTCATTATAAATGGGAATAAATGGGTAGCCAGCCGAACAAGTCAGTGCTTCTATCCTCCCAGAAGAGTCTGGCACCAATTAACCGATCCCGGAGGGACGGAAGACTTGGTTGGCCTAAGCAGATATCACTCCGGGATTTGATCCGGTTACCAAATGGTCGCGCATACCTTCCGTGAATCGAAAATTCAAATGCTCTCTGCAGCAATAAAATTTAAAACAAAGACGTTCCTGGTAAAATTAAAAACGTTTCGAAATGTGCATTCACCTTGGCCTTCCATTCAAAATCAAAATGACCTTCGAAATTCGGGTTGTATTATGAATTGTGGAATCTAATCGAAGATTAGCCCACTATTTTTGCCCTCTCGCAAGATCTAGTTAGCCGACCAACTGGCTGGCTCGAAGAAGATTTGGCGAGGGTGGGTGGGATTCGATTACGACTCCTTCTTCGAACTTGTCGTGAGGAGGATAAGTATCAATGCAACCTGCCGTAACCACCTAAAATGGTAAAGGATGAAGTCTTCTGGCGTTAAACAATCCCTTCTAAGGGATGCGCCCCGCACTCGACTTCGATTCAGAATCGTAACGGCGTATTGATTGCGTATTCGGCTCGGACAATGACTTGCAATGGCCAACTGATGTACAAGTCAGTGCTCCTTAATCCTCCTAGACAGGTCTGGCGCCATTTAGGCGACCCTGGCCTGAGCGGATATCGGTCCAGGGGTTCGAGCCCGTGACCATGCATGTGTGATATTGCGCCACTTGTAGCTACACCACCTCTGCCCAAGTTACCCGATTGAATAGTTGTAGAGTTGTGACAAAAAAAAATAATTCAGGAGCCAAAAGAGAAATTTCAATAGAAAATCTTTATGCAGTTCATCGTGATTTGCTAAGCGAGCAGTGACGTAAATGTTGAAAAAAATACAAAATAATTTTTTTCCAGTTCATTACAAAAAAAAAACGAATAAAGCTCTGAATAGTCTGATAATTAGTAAATGAAAAAACATACCGGTAGAATAACGGCACAGATGAATTTGGGCAAATCAGTGCAGGTAAGTGCCATTGTGAATCTGAAAATTGGTTCATGAACAATAAATAGTTCGACTAGCTCACCGCAGGTGCAGTCCTTTATAACAGCGCAGTTCGAAGGTGATCGTTGATCATTAGCGATCAAACAACACGACAACAAGAAAACAATCTTGGCGATCGGCTAGATATGTGTGAAGTGAAAACACTTAACAATAGAGTGGTCCATGAATAATTGGGAAGTTGACATGATAACGAAAATGAAAAAGGTGAACAGAAAAACACATCTAGCAATCAATCAGAGTGGAAGAGCCGACATCTCGGAGACTTCGGAAAGTGCAGCGTCCAAACTGATTAAATCCTTTGCTTTACACCCACTTTGATATGAGAATGGCACCGGTGTTGGGTAAAAAAAAACTGGGAAGGGGTAACAATTAAACATTAAGTGAGTCTTCCACACCGGCACCAGGGTTGGGCAAAAAACTGGGAAGGGATAACAATTAAACATTAATTGAGTTGCCCACACCGGCACCGGGCTGGGCAAAAAAACTGGGAAGGGGTAAAAGTTAAACATTGACTCATACAACCCAGTGCTTTTTTCGTCCTAAGGCTGAGATGAAAAACTCTCTTTTCTCGGCCAAGAAACGTTCCGTAGCACCCCTATGGGCGTGTGAAGTCGGCTATCCCTTCTTTTCTGTGCTCTAGCGTCAGTGTTGGAAAAAGAGGTGGTCACCCTACCACAGACAGTGTTACCGTCTTGGATGCGGGGCTATATACCCGATTTTTACCCTTGTGCCGTGGCTATGTGTAGTACAATGGCCTGGGAAGTTGTGATATTTCTGTGTTATCTGGAATTGCCGGTTGAGGAACCTTCAAACCTGGCATGTAAAACTGGGCAGCCTTTTCTCCCTCAAGAACTTCAACTCGACGTACCGTAGCCATACTGGTTATGATATGATAATATAAAGCCCCAGACAGCTGTACTGCAAACAAACTTGAAGTGAATTGTAAACGATAACCCACAATAACGTAAGGGATAAAGTCTTTGGGCGTTTATCAATCCCGTCTGGGTAATGTCCCTCTGCATTCGACTTCCATCCATAATCGAAGTGACGTATTGAATGGGCTATGGAAATGACTTGCGGTGGCTAAAC
>UZAF01018608.1:13234-27847 GCA_900617895.1 Haemonchus placei | reverse complement strand
TGAAGGACACATAAATATGTACAAGCACAAGACCATCGGGCATAAGGTACCACCCTATCATGTATATTCAACTTGTTATTTTAAAATATTCAAATACAGAATTGTATTTTTCTCTGCAAGCTCTAAGGATTGCGCCATGCATCGATGATTCGAGCCAGTTTGGTACGACGCTTTAGTGCATAGCAGAAATAAAGAAAGGAGCTGGAGTAGAGCGAGGTGCTTCCATCATGCGTACTTTACCGACACGGTAGGCATTTATACTCCATGCATAATCCAATATGACCCTAGCTGCTCAATATTGTGCTCTAGACAATTTTGTTCAGTAGAGAGTTGTTCAGAGAATAGAGTCATTGGCAAGAACCACACTTTCTAGGGAAAAAACTTCGAGTTGATGGCTAAGGGTTTCGGGATTGGAGGATCTTCCTAAAACCATTACTATTTCCCATGTCACTCTTTATTATTTGCATAATCGCGACAATCGCTGCAAAGGAGGACAATTATATGAGGAAAAAAACTTCTAAGCCAATTCAACCTGCATACAGGAGATATAATAAATTTGCAGTGGATTCTACAGTTAGGAACAGATTACAGCTGTACTCCACATAAACTCCTTTCATCGCAGTACAATTCTAAAAGGTAAGGCTCCCCAGTTCACGGCTGCTGCTTAAGTAAGCGCTCTTTATATGTCCCACAGCTACTTATTTAGAAGATGTCATTTATCGAGGTGCGTATCAATTGCTTGTGATAGTTCGATAAGAACTTCCATTATGAGTGGAAGCTCGACATCATATCGAATTTGTCTCGTGTAGTGGGCAAGGAAATCGTTCATTCAGTACGGTTGGAATGAGTCTATTAAGTTCAATCCATGTCCATAGCATGTAGTTATGGACCCCTGCGTGTTCATTCTGCTCGGCTATCAAGGCCAAATACGCTTACAGATCAAGCGATTTCGGATAGGACTCGAATGCATGGCGCGTCTTTGAATGGGGTCAAAATGTACAGTTAAGCTTTGATGAGTAGTTCTACATACATAGTTCTTTAGGAGTAGCGGAACAGCAGTTTGTCCGATAACTGAGAGGGAAGGGTTTAGAAAGGAAAATTCTTCGGAAGCATGCGCATTGCTAAGTCTATATATTGGTAGCTGGACGAATTAGCACGAAAAACTCCTGGTTTCGAGCGTTTTCGAGCTTTTCAGTAGTTCGCTCGTATATAAGCGGAAAATTACCAGTTAAAGTTCATATCCCGCAAGGCTCTAGTAGTAAAGCCAGCCTTAAAACTTTTTGGGACCCAATCTATCTATGGGCTGATTTTGTTGGAAACTATGTTGGGTGAATATATTGCGGCAGTAACTTAATAAAGCGTGTGAGCAAATCAGGCGCATCAAATCTGGGAGTTCCTGAAATGGAATCATTGCAACTTCCGTACGGGAGAGTACCCTGTGGAGCTAACTCTCAGTGTGTAAAAAACTGCTGGAGGGGTCGTGATGAAATCGTAACTGCGTGAACACCTCGAACATTGATTTCTCGTCATCTTAAAGATGAGGCTCCACTGGAGAAAATAGTTTAATTAGAAATGTAGTAAATTTTTTTATTTCACATACTATTTCCAAAAATTTGTCAGACACAAATCAGAAAAGCTGGCAAAATCTGTAATGGGATGTTATAAGATAGATCGATAAGTGAGACTTCAGCAGATCAAAGGTTCAGAGGGTAGTACATTCCCCATAGATTTCATTGGAAATCAGTCAAACCAGGAATTTTTTGATATGCTTCCTGTTTATGGCATATGGCTGGGCGAGGTGTCCATGTATTCAGCTCTCTGCTTTTTTTTCGGCAAAAAATCCTCGGAATATGTATTCCGTAACAAAGATGAATGAAGATAATTTTACAAAGTTGGTGAGATATATACAAAACTTTGGCCTTGGCCTGGGGAACGAACCCGTACTTGTGCTATCCGGATACCGTGGCTCTTATCCCTTATACTATCGAGACCCCGCTTGCCCTCGAATGAACAAAATATCTTCGACTTCTGAAGCTTCTTTGGCCTGCTCCACTCGTCCGCTTCACCTTACTCTTCTATTTTTCGGAAGAGTGTCATATGGAACAAAAAGAGGGAAAGGCAGGTAGCTTTAACTGGATTTATCTACCTTTTACCTGGTTGACTGAAAAGTTAGGAGTAGTAAGTAATGAGAAATTCAATGAATTTGGATGAAAAAGAAGCAAGTTCGCAGAGTTTTTTTTTTTGCTTTTTTTCTGGGAATGTGAGTGAACCTTGGAGTGGTATGAGAGCTTGGATGCGCGGACTTTTTTCTCCCAATTCAATAGTTTTAAAAGGTGTTTTTTTCGTAACAAAGTACTTGTTCATTCAGTTCTAAACTTCATTGTCTCCACTCAACTTTTTCTACTCTGCCGAGTTTTTCTGTTTGCTTATGGATTTTTCCATTGTTTTCCATTAGCAATTGATGCCTGCAAACAAGTATTTTGGAAAGAGATCTCACTTCAGGATTCAGAATATCTATTGAAGCAAGATGACTCGCAAAACAACTCACGAAAACCAAAATCTGGGTTAGAAATCAAAAATATGGTACGGAAAACACTATGCCACGGAAAAAAAGACAAAGTTTAGGGAACTGGTTCGGGAGTCTGAAAGTTCGACAAAGTGGTGAAGTCTTGGAAGTGGGATCAGCGTTCTCTACACCTATCGACTACGAATTTTCTCTAGCCGGCTTTGTGCCCACTAGTTCTGCCATAGGGTGAAGGGGTGTAGGACAAGTGAAGCGCACTATCAGACACATAGTCCACGGATCGAACCCCGGATCGATGTCTGATATCCACTTGGGCCAACCAAGCTTCCGTCCCTCCTAGGTCGCTTAATTGGTATCAAACCCGTCTGGGAGGGTAAAAGCACTGACTTGTACGTTAACTAGCCAAAGAAAGTCATTGCATTGGCCGCACACGCATTCAATACATCAAAACGATTCTGAATCGAAGACGAATGCGGGGCTCATTCACGGATATGACAACGTCAGAAGACTTTCCCTTCATCCTTGATTTATGCTCTGTACCCTGTTCAGCTACTGTTGCCTATAAAATTCCATTCTATTGGCTTCCCTACTCGAGAATGTGAAGAGACCCATAAAAATGGAGTGCTTCGGTTATTTCCTCCACCTTCGAAATGTTCTGAATTTTATGATAACCACTAACCATGAAAAGGTGCTATTCGGAAGCAAATAAAATAGCTCTCAAAAATGTTATATGGTCGAGGTGACGTGCGCACGACCACATTAACTTAAAATGGTTATTTCGTGTGAGCATGTATTGTCTTTTCACTCTTGTAATTTGTTTTTTCGAAGAGGATTGAAGAGCTCATTCATTCCACTCTATGCATTTCGTCCATTAGCTACATTTTATCTCGAGGGGAGGGGCTAGGCTGTTAGGGTGGAGTGAGAGAAGTTCAGCTAGTTTGGAACTGAAGATTCTGTGGTTTTCGTTACAAGTTACTATCATTCAAGTAGTCTGAACAAGTAGATTTTAGTAGACATCATGTAATGGTACTTGGCCTGGCTCTTCACAGGTGGCTATACCGAATTCTCACGGCGTGGTTCCGTGGGACTACGGTATCCTTCCGCTGGGGATTCAAACCTTCCCCTTTATACCTTCCCTTCGCGTCTGCGCGCGATCGGATGCGGCGAGTTCGACGCGATTCCCGGGAAGAAGTACCCACAACTGCTCTGAACAAAACGTATAAACTTGAAGTTCCCCGTCTTCACAGATAGGCTAGATAAGTGGCGCTCGGTAGTCTGGAATGTCTCGCAATGCTACCGGTATAATTCTTTCGAATCTGGCAGAGAATGGAAGGCCGGGAGAGAGGGGAAGGGAGGTAAAACATACACGAAGTAGATTAATTCATTTTCTTTTTTAAAAGTTAAAGGAATCTATTCAGTAGGACAGGAAAGGACGCTTTGAAGCTCATACAAAGATAGATTAATTCATTTTCTTTTTTAAAAGTTAAAGGAATAGCTCATACAAAGATAGATAAATTCATTTTCTTTTTCGAAAGTTAAAGGAATCTATTCAGTAGGACAGGAAAGGACGCTTCGATTTTTTTGAAGTGAAATGCCCGAGTTTCCATACAGGCTAGACTCATGAGTAAGGTTATCTGAATGACTCGGGTGAATCGATTTAATGCTCTTGGGTTCACGGCTATACGTATACTCCACACTTTACCGGAAATACTCTTGAAACTTTAGCTCAAATTTGTTTATTTATTTATTTATTTCATAAACTCGGCATACTCGGTTGGATTCGCTACAAAAAAATTAACCCAGGATACCTAAAATTTTCAAAAAACCTAAATATGGGACTGTTTTTTGTGAATAGTCCAAAGTTCAAGCTTCACACACTGCAATTGCAACCTCTGGTGGATGATAGAAAGAAATTTTCCTGTTTCAATAAGTGTTCAAAATCCACAAGCGCATGTTTCAACGCTATACCAAAATGTAACCACTTCGTTTCGGAAGGGGACGATTAATGCCTGAGTATGTGAAACAGTAGACCCAACCCTTGACAGGTCATTCCTAAGGAAGAATCCTTTTAGAAGGATCTTGGAGAACAGCCCTACCCGTCAGACGACGGAGATCGCCAGGATCTACAGCGTCTGTTGCTTCTTATTCAAAGATCCTGAGACTTACTGAACTGGTGCTACTTAGCGGAAGCACAAGCTAATCATCAGATGGAAACGAACTTTAAAGAGTAGCCAAACATCAACCGAGTGCGGTCAAACGTGAAGTTTCCGGTGTCGCAATTGGCTCTCTGGACGGCAATCTAACGTAGTAACAGTACTTGGAGAGAAATTTCGAAGTTTTCATCACTACTGATAGGTTTTCACAGGTTGACCTGTTCTGAATTTGCCCTGACCATGAGAAACGGGGGCTGGAGCCGAGCATTATCATAAATTTGAGTAATTTCATTCACTCATGTAGTTTTTTGGTAAAGTTAAGTCCAACTTGGATGGCTGACGGCTTCAAATGCCACCAGCATGTTCTGTGGAAGCATCCAAATACCCCTTCCATGCAACTTTTGTCGTCTTAATCCTGTCCAATCCCTACTTTGCTAACTTTTAAAGTCATATATTTCCTGGATACGCCGATTTTGGCGCTTTCTTTGCCACTATATTTTTATCAAAATTATTGTCGACTATGCCTTTAAATTCATCAATGTGTCAACAAATATTCAACGACAATACATTAACTCCTAGAGGTGGCTTCTCAAATAAGGGGCACCAATTAAGTGGTGGTTTATACCGTAGTGTCCTGTCGATGATTTTTCAGTGAGCTCTAGTTAGAATGGATTCATTGTATCATCAAAATCTGAGGTGCTAATAAATGGGAATCTTTAGAGAAAATACATGCAATGTCTTTTTCTCCTCAATAGCGAATCTGATGGAGAATTCTGCAAAATTGACCTGTAATGTTTTCGGTAATATGAGAGGGGGACGTTCACGTTCCATCCGTTCCAGGGGACTACAGGCTACTGGCGTAGGTTAGAATTGATCTGGGATTTGAATGTCGAATCATATTTTTCATGGAAATTGCCATGCCCACAACCATTTGCTTGATTTACATCCAAATTGCACTTAATTGAAGGCTTTACATGAAAACCACAAAATGAAATGAACATATCAAATGTTGTCAATGAACAATTTCAAAGTTGGCATAAATCAGAAAAGGAGCTGGAAAGGAGCACCCTAAACATGTAAGAGCACTGGTGAATACGACGCTACAGATTCTCGAATGTTGCTCAGAGCGCCAGGTGTCCCTGGAGGACGCATCCTTTGCCGATGAGGCGCCATCAAGAATCCTCCCAATTTCCTGTTTGACCCTGTGCACCTTGCTTTCTTAGGTAACCCTGGATAGTACTAGGGGTTAAGCAAAATCCTTTCATGGCCATGAACGGATCCGATCTTGGCTATGACCATTCGGCAAAAAAACGCAATTTAGGATAAGTTCGTCGCAATACTTATCTTTTTTGAAGGAGGAGGGAAAGGAAGGCTCCCAATGGGTAGCACAACCGTAAATTGGAATGAATGAAGTATATAAATTAGATATCATTGTTTCATAATGGGCATTGCGTCAGCAAGAAAAAACGGCCAACTTACTCATCCCTATTGGAACATGGCTTTAAAGTTTTTCTTATTCCTTTGAGATTCTTCACGAGAATGCAGCGATTTCGTGATCGAGCACAAAAGATTTGTATTGTATTGAAAATAATTCAATGAAAATGAGGAGATGTTAGCAAAAAAGAGGCGTGATTAAGACACAAGAAGTGGATTGACGCTGAGATAAAGCCTACAAATCACAATGCACAGGGTAGAGACACTTTCAAAAGGCAGTTCTAATTCCAAAGTAAGCTGATGGTTAGTTTATGAGACGTGGCAAAATCCTTGGGCGAAGTAGACTTAGACCCGTATTTGGGCTTTGGAAATGCCCTCAAGTGTTGAAATGGTCTTCCAAATCTCGTAGATCCCGCCCAGCTCACAAGTCCCGCCCCTCAACTACTTATTAACGCAGTTGCGTAGCCGCAATAAACAATTCGCAAACAAGTTAACCAATGGCACCATCAGAAAATTGATCATGTTTGACTAGGACCAAGACTACAGGAATGGTTCGAAGGAACCCTGGAAAACTTGTTCAGTCACCATGGGGTGCTCCCATAAAAAGAAGCGCCGAGCAGTTCGGATGATTTTTGGTGGGAACGCCCCGTTCATACTCGAAAAGCCGCCCTCATAATAGGGATTCGTTCCGATTTTGGTCAAGACTTTTTCGACTAAAATGTGATCGTTTGACAAGAAGAGCAGGAGTATTGACTGAATGATAATGATGTAAGCGTAGAACTCCATAAGAAGAGCTGACACGGAAGAACTTAATTACGTCTGCTTTACTCTTTGGTTGCATAGCGATTACGAACGGAGAGGCGGGGCAAGACGGAGGGTGGTCAGCCCGTTTCTCACGTCAGTGATGGGCGTGGCCAGCAAATGTCGTCCCAAGGAGGAACAAAGTTGATCGTTGGCCGTTGTAAATGGATGAAATGGAACGAAAATCAAAGCGTGGAGCTAAATTAGCTTTGCTTTTGGCACGGATGCTGCCATGGCGCAGAAGAAGAGCAAAAAATAGCGTTATCGAGAAGTATGCGCCATGTCCTCGTTTTTTACTGGGAATTCTCAAGATAGTAGTGCCCTAAGAAGTGATCCTGACACTTGAACCGCTGTAAGTGAATGGATCGGAATGGGAGCTTATAAAAATAAGGTTTCCGAGCTGATTTCCGGTTTGCATACGTATTACAAAGGCCAGTTGGGAACTGAACTGATGAATCCCGTCGTCGCCCAGTACGTGCCGTGTCTTCTGATGTGACATTTGATTGTGAATCTGAGTATAACATAACTCCTAGAACCTTGCCGAAGAAGAAATCGACGTCGATTTTTTTCTCATACAAGCCACAGATTGTTTATCGTTTCTTACATAAACAAGATGGTAACCGAACTTTCTGGGCCATAGTCTAGAAAAGTTCAGGTGGCATGATGTGGTAGTTGTTCGGGAAGTCGCGACTATTGAGGCAATGGAAGCAAGAAGAAATCGCAATTCGCTTTCAGCGGGATTGTTTATCTATTTATTTTTCAGTTTATGTAATTAAAGGAGCTGATAAAACATCTTTAAAGCCAACAATGCCAACGCCTCTTTAATGACATTGGAGCAGGTTCATTAGAAATGAAACAAAGCTTCCTTGAGCGAAAGAGCTGTTCACTATGCCCTGAGAGTCGGAACGACTTCTTTCGTTTGATCGTCCTAAATTCTAACCTTCATGGAAAGAAAGGTGGAACATAGATTATAAACAAAGAGGCAGGAAATGGCTCTATTGAAAGTGAGTTGGGCTCGACTTTCGATTGATGTAAGGCCATGTTTTCTCACGAGGGCACATATGCTAAGGCTATAAAATGAATGAAAGATGAAGTTTTTGGCAGAAGTCAATAATCCTGCTCTGGGATACTCCCACGCATTTGATTCCCTCCTAGAATTGAAAGGGTTCTTGAATGCTTCTGCAACTCCAGATTGCCCCACTTCCCTTTCTCTCTTCAGGGATTTGATTGGCAACAGTAATGTGGGCTCATCAATAGGAGAACCCTCCATACCCCTTTGCCTCTCCCTTCCATCATCCATCTCCCTCCTGACAGCACTATTTGTAACCTATCACCATTTAATGGCTTACTGGCGCTCCCACTAAACCTCCAGATGGCTTTATGCCGGATTGCTCGCTCTGCTAAGTCGTTTCTTCCAAATTCCTTCCCAACCTGAATTGACCATTTTCACATTCCCATTGCCAACATAACGCAGTGCAATTTAGAAAGAATTGGTGCTGTATAAGATTGATGGCGAAAGAGCTCGATAAATCAACGGAATTCTAATCAACTTGTGTTGGATAATTCATTGCAAGATCCTTCCTGAGAAGGTAATGTGCGAATCATTTGTTTGCCTTGACATGGCTGAGAAAAGGATGAAAACCGTTTAACTCAACAATGAAATCGCATCAGTGACAAGATTGGACACCGTCTTGATTGCGTTCAGTTTGCGCTGAATGCCCATATGCAGGCATAACTTAGAACACCTTCTTTCCTGGATCTATAAACACAGAGTGCTTCAAAACGCTGCGGGCAATTTTTTCATCGTTCCGTTTGCACCCCTGGTCTTTAGAACCTTTACCCATTTTTCTGCAGGGCGAGCGTAGTGTTGTGGCAATTGGCGCACTATCTTACACGCATGGTCTAGGGATCGAACATCGATTCGCTGATGGGTACGTGGACTGAAAAGTAGGCGATTGACTACAGAAATTTCCTGCCATATATTGTCCAACATGGCTCGTTATGTTCAATACCACTTTTCTCCTTTCTACAAGTACGCACAACCGCTTACCCTACAGTATCGCCAATAGAAGGCCATGTGACACGATTTGTAGCTTTTGTCTATGGCAGTAGGAGCCCTTTAAGCGGGATCAGAACCCTCTGGGCCNTTTTCGCTGGGAGAAAGCCGTTTGAGGAAAATTAGCTTGCACACGGAATCATTTTCCACAAAAGCCTCAAAGAAGAGCATGCAGACTGCAGCAATAAGCGAGTACGAAACGTCTGGGAGTAATAACCACCACGAGAATAAGGGAATATTGGATAAATGCCTATGGCTATAATGAAGTGTAAAAGTCCGAACAGAGTTCGTTTGCAGAAGAACCCAAACAACGGTCATGAGGTCCAATTGCTCTTTGGTAACTGGTGCTTTTCAAAGGCTTTCGAATCTTGGTGAAGTCAAAGGACGTCAATCGTTTGCCACAATTTTCGTACAGGCCTTTCGTAGCCACTACGAAACAATTTTTCATGGCATACACATAGTCATGAAGGGCAAGTGTCACACTGTCACACAAGCATGATCACGGGTTCGAGAGCTGGATCGATATCCGCCTAGGCCAACCAGGTTTTCCGTCCCTTCAGGGTCGGGTAATCGGTACCGGCCCTGTCTGGGGGATAGAAGCACTGAATTGTACATCGGCTGGCCGACGCAAGTCACTGTATAGGCCACATACGCATTCAATAGTGCGATTCTGAATGGAAGTCGAATGCGAGGCGCATCCCTGTGTGTGGTCCAAAAAGGCTGTTTCTTTAGCGATGTAGTATACAAAAGCACACTTTCGAGCACACTATCATGTGTTTGACTATGTATTATTGTGCGGGGTGCCCGTTGGGTGAAACATTTCCATCTTCCCAGATCTACAGCTGCTCTTAGGCTCCTAGCTCTCTTGCCGAATCTCTGGGTAAGGTCTCTTAATGCTTCTCTCAGAAGATCGTCTATTGCATTGGTAAGCCTTCTAGGCCCAGGCTGTCCACACTGTTCTTTCTTCCGAACTATTCCCTCAAAGAAACAATCGACATACTTTCAGCTGATTCTTAACCATTTTTCCCGATTTCAAAGAAGTAGAGCGCCAAAAATTAATAATAGCGGTTTTTCTGTCACAAGGTGGCCGCTGATCCTAACAGGGTCCTCAATAACATCTCGAACCCAGCACATACTTGAAAGAGAGGACCTTCCTTCACAGAGTCATGCCCACCTTACCTAGATGTTTAAGAAGTGCAGTGAAAAGAGAGCGGAAAAGTCATGAGCAGTAAAATGACAAGTCGTTTTTGACCATCATAATATTAATGAGCAANTGACAACGCCATTCTCTCCTGAAGATCATTCTGTCCTTACCTCTTTCAAATTAGGAGCATTGAACAGGCTTTGTAACCGGTCATAGATTAGTTTCTGTTATGGATTCCTATTTGCAAACATCAGGAACCAAGACCAAGTTCGTGGGATGATCGAATCTCGAGTCGGCTCTCACAGAGTCAGTAAGAGGGGCTAACTGTGAACTTTTGATGACCGGCAGAAGCATTTGCACTTGCACAGTGAGCTTTGCCTTCTAGGAAATACAAAAAAATCAGGCTTCAAAATGAGCTTCTGAAAAGCTCCGTCCAGCTTATCCAAGCTTTCCAACGGTACTTCTAAGCTGAGCACCCTTGAGGATTTGCTGGCTTTTCCCCAGAATCGTCGCCCTTCCTTTTCCATCTGAATTTTCCATTTCCATACAGATTTACACACCTTACTGAACAGCTTGTAAAATTCCTTTGTCATAAGAATCATTTGCGATTAGGGGGATTCTTAAACGATACCACTACGAAAAGAAACTGATTTCCCTGATAAAATGAGCAATTTCACTTTTCCCCACAGGCCCACATGCCAAAATTACGTGGGCGAGGCTTAAGGGCCACTTCCATGGTGATAGATTGCTGTGAATGGATTGCGGAAATCCGTCTGTACTTTCGTAAATGATTGTGTGAGAGATGTTGGGTAAAGCAAATCAATTGTCTGTGGGTAAGGAACCGTGCCCAACTCCNCCCTTCCTTTTCCATCTGAATTTTCCATTTCCATACAGATTTACACACCTTACTGAACAGCTTGTGAAATTTCTTTGTCATAAGAATCATATGCGATTAGGGGGATTCTTAAACGATACCACTACAAAAAGAAACTGATTTCCCTGATAAAATGAGCAATTTCACTTTTCCCCACAGGACCACATGCCAAAATTACGTGGGCGAGGCTTAAGGGCCACTTCCATGGTGATAGATTGCTGTAAATGGATTGCGGAAATCCGTCTGTACTTTCGTAAATGATGGTGAGACATGTTGGGTAAAGCAAATCAATTGTCTGTGGGTAAGGAACCGTGCCCAACTCCATTAAATTGTTCAGTAATCAATGTTTAAATTGAATATCCACCGTTAGGGTAGCGATTCAGATAAACAACAACATGGCTGAGTCAAAACAAATTCGAATCCTACATGAAGGATTGAAAAATTGGATAGATGATGCATGCGAAAGAGAAGAGGTATCTGCCCAATTGACAGCTAATGTCAGAACAATGTCGAAGCTGAAATGCTCGACTTTTTGGGATGCTGCACGTCCTCAAATTCTGATATATATTGTAAACGTTTTGATTAGTTACTGAGCAGTAAAAACGGCCTGAGCCACTGATATTTAATAGGACATTCCTAAAAGCGTGGGCAGAGCTAGTGTAGTGGCAGGTGGCGCAGTTCACACACGCATGGTCACTGGTTCGAATCCTGGATCGATTTCTGGCTAGTCCAAGTAAGCCTTCTATCTTTCCGGAGTCGATTAATTGGTACCAGGCTTGACTGGGAGGATAAAAGCACTGACTTGGACATCGGCTGGCCACCACAAATCATTGTATAGGCCACATACGCATTCAATATGCCAGTAGGATTCTGAATGGAAGTTGAATGCGTGAGCGCATTCCTCAGACGGGATTGAATAACCCCTAAGACCTTATTCTTTAGACTTTTATCCTTTATCCTTAAAATTGTAAGGTTTTCTCATAATTGTCTGTAGCAAAAATTACTTATTTCTATTATATTATAGTTTTCTAGCCCAATCGAGCCACAACAAAGGAATGACGAATACGTAAAACCGCACTATCCTATTCCCTTTCTTACAACTTCATTCATCGAAAACTGGTATTGATTTTTTAGGTTCGATCGCCTGCGAAGGATTTTGATAAAGAATTGTCCCAAGAGGTAGTATGATCCACTGAGCATTAACAGGCATACTGTTAGGTTTGGATCTTCGAAGGGAACCCTTCGATCCCTAGCCTGAAACCTCTTAGATCGCCTACCTTAACAAGAAGTGGTTTAGAGTGGTACCCGACCCTTGCTGAACGTGAAATAATATCCTATTCGCTTTGGGTGACACCAGGGTAGTGGGTGACATCAGGGTAGTCCCTTTGAGGCCTCTGCAACTTGAATGTCAAGCGCTCTTAGGGTGAACGGACGTGATACTCATGTTCATGAGGTGGAACTAGGGGCAAGGTCCAGGTCGATTTTGTAGAACTAGGGACTGTTTGAAAAATCTGATCCGAAAAGTGACCTTGTAAGATTTACCTTATCCACTCTATTTTTTATTTTCTTCATTAATTTTTACGCATTATTACCTCACACACATGAACACAGTGAACTCAAAAAAGTAAGTATAACATTGATGCCGGACGAAAATTGTCGAAGACAAGAGGCCCTTCCAATCAGGATAACACTCGGGCAAAGCATAGGAGGTAGTGTGAAGTGTGTGAAGGGTGGGACAATTTGTTTGGGAAACAATGTGCGCCCCTCCCACCTGTCAAGTATTCCTATATTCCAATTATTTTCGAACAAGATAATCAGAAAATTGAAATGTTGTCAAAAAACAATCAATATTGACTTTATTTACTGTTTTACTTGATTTAAGTCGTTCTGTAGTATCGTTTCCTTTTGTTTGCTGAGTTTCTCCTCTTCTATATGAGATCAACCTGAGCCCCTGACCTTCAATATATAAATGAATAGATAAAAATGTACGAGATATGTACGAGTTCGATTCCCGTTCGAGGCAGAAGTTTTGCCAACAACCTTCCATCCATCGCATCGAGTTTTTTTAGGAATGAGTACATCAAGTCTTGGGATAAGGCTTTTTGGCATCGGTCGTTTTTGCCCATGCCTGTTGGATACGCCCTCACATTCGACTTCTATTCAGAATCGTAGCAACGTTCGAATGCTTCTAGCTAGCGGACAATTCAGTGCTTACAACCTCCTTAATGAATATGGTAAATAAAATTGTACTAGCCTCGCCCCAAAGATCAAAAAGCTCGTAGCCTAACTGGCAACCGATTACCAGGTAGTTAATTTAGAGACCTCGTCGCTTGGCTTAGGTGAGTATCAGTCCAGAACTCAGGTTTGGCTCAACCGTACACGCCGCAGTGTACCATCTAGCACTACCCGACTTTCGCCCTTGAAAAAGTTCCATCACAGTAGAGGAATATAACAAATTATTGAAATTCATCGCATATAGGCGAGAAAATCCAATCTTCAAACAAAATGAAAAATTGTTTGAGGGAGCTTGAGAATAAATCAAAAAGCATCCCTTGCGGGGAAGAGGAAGGGGAATATTCAATGGGTCCCAGGTCAAGTATTGTATACTGGTGTGCAAAACTTAGGGACCAAAGCAACTTTCGATTACTGTACCTCTGGCAGAGGGCAGAGCTCGATGAAATTTTTACCATATCGATACCATACCGACCATAGAATTTTCGTACATATCAACTGCCTCGATTTGTGCAGGCAGCCATATTTCTCGCTTTATTTGAACTACTCCTACACAAAGGCAAGTCCAGCTTCCTGTGCATAACCATCATAGGTCTGGCAATATACTCAAACACTTTCATTTAATTCCACCCAGTCCTCAAAGTTTTTTGTTACATTATCCATCTCGTCCCTAAGTTTTGCACACCAGTGTATAATATCTGTTAATTGATTTGAAAAAGAATAAAACTGAATGGTTCTGACAGGAGGTCCCTCTCAGATTTTGAGTCCCGAACTTTTGCCATTTTTCTTAGTTTCTTGATTGTGAGACCTGCTTTTCCTCGTTCTTTCAATATGAGGGAATGAACTATGGAGAAAAATCATAGGACTCCATCTAGAATGGATTTCATCAAAACCAGCCGAGCCCGAAATTCAGTTAATTTGAAATCATGCAGCCGCAATCGTTGAAGCAGCGTTATAGCAATCATATGAATGAGGGAAAAGTTAGTTTGAGAATGGATTATTCCACGAACCCGTGTGGGTTACAATTTGGAGGGGAAATGAGGGCTTCATGTTGCCAGACGGTACATAATTGGATTGATACAAAAAGGATCGCTAGCTGTGAGAGAAATTTTTTGACAATTTTCCGAACGTAATTTCAAACTCTGCAAAGTAGCAGAGCCGGGTCATTGTAGATATAATAGGAAGAATTACTGTGTGTGTAGGAAGCCTCATAAATCTTCAATTCGGGTTCCTTATTGGCATTGCCTTCTTGTTGATACTGAAAGAAGGTGATTATCTATGATTATTTGCTTCCAATATCATAAACAACTACTTGTTTATTTGTCTATTTATCTACTTATTCTTTCTTATTTATCCCCTACTCTATACCTACTTGTTAATTCATTTATTTATTTA
>UZAF01018607.1:15877-31282 GCA_900617895.1 Haemonchus placei | reverse complement strand
GCCGTAGAAGGACCCTACAGGCCTCTAGGCGAGAAAATGCGGTGAGATAGGCTTACTTAGACGTCCTTCTTAAATAGAGTGTAATGGCTTGAAATCAGTGGAACTCGCTAAACGATATAAAAAAAACACAAAAATGTGACAATTAAGTAAATCAAAGTGAAAGTTTGCTCGTTTTGAATTTCACCGGACAAATCACCAGCATAAGGTGCAAACCTAGTTCCTTACTGGTAGTGGACAACTATTTCCTTCGAAAAGCATACATACAACCACAGAGAGCATTCAAATTCGACTTAACCCATTCAGGTGAAGGAAAGAATGCTATAGCAAAGTGTAAATGTACTTTGAAAACTGAGAAGTTGAAAATTAAACTTCCGTCGGTTCCTCATCGAGCGTCACGGTAAAACCGCCTGAGTTGACTCGAATTTGCAGAATCTGAGCAGCTATCGTAATCCGATTTGTCGAAACACTTCTACTCACGTATTTTCACTATTGATTTTCCACCAATAAGTAAAGTAGTAATGATTGAGTAGGCTTGTTGTGTTTACATTTATGTGTTGGGTTTACCTACAGTGAATCTCAGTAAACATTCCAAATATGTTTACTCCACTGCTAGTTCGACGAGTTGTTTGTGCTCGTTGCTATTCGCTACCGTCCAGTTCAAAAAGGCACGTTTTCTTGAGAAACGTTTGTTTAATGGGGTCTAATTTGATTATTTTTACATTTTTAGGTTATTGTGTTCCATAGCTCGACCATCTCGAACGCCATGCTTGAATTTATTGAGAGCGGGTCGAACACCTTTGAGGAGCCCATTTGTTAGAAATGTAAGTGCGGTTTTGATATTCTTCCACTCCATACGCCTTGTGAGACAGCGTGAGGAAAGGAATAAAATGAAGTAATAAACGAAACGACCACACAGGAAAATAAACAACATTTAATAAATAAACAACTCAACCACGTCACTATATACCTATGCTTGTGGCACGTGTTGTGATAAATAGTTATGTTGTTTGGTTGTCATATATACCGTCATACAAAACTTCCGATTTCGACAGGGAAATCTGATTTTTTATCTTTTTTTCTGTGCAGGTCACGACTGTGGAGACGAAACGCGCATCGGTCAAGTTAAAAAATGCTACATTCAAAGACCTGAAGGAAATATTCGCCTTAGCTGGGCCCTATAAATGGAGAATTCTCTGTAAGTTTCGACTTTTCAGTTTTGAAGCCGAAGTTAGCCACTACATCAAGGAGGGTGACCCTGTGACTGAAACTAAAAGCACTTTTGTGATTATTAAAAATCTAGAGAATCTCGAGATTCTTTTACTGTCACCGCACATATCTGGAAGCCAACTTTCTAACTTCACCAGGGGTTCCATTCTTTTCTATGTTATCGATTGTTTGTCGTTGACAAATTTTTATGATTCCCTCATCGGAAACATCACTAGCACATGTTTTCATTTTTTAAATGGTCGTTGCTCATGGAAATTCAGCGTCATCACATGCGCAAATATTCTTTATGTCATGACGTGTCTTTTGATCAATTGATTTTTGTTGAAGTGTAACAAGGTGGAAAGCGAAGCTGAACATTAGTACCTCCATCAAATGCTAATAGATGCAGTTGCCATGACCAGCCGGCATAAATTGAAAGAGCGTCTTTAGGTCTTTTTCTTGAGGTCTGGCTCGGGTCTAATGAGTTCAATTTTTTGGTCGTTCTGTGTGCATTTTAACCCATGGCGCTTTACACCAGCTTTTCACTCTCCATTTGTCATTGCTTTCGTCGCTCAAAAAAAGTGGGGTTATCCTGTGGTGTACTGGTGGAAGTATGTTAATGAGAATGGAGTGTTTCCTCTGAGAGCATGAAAAGCATTTTCTTTATGCGAAAGATTCGATCTTTAGTAAACGGAACAGCATTATCTGCTCTTCGTAGAATACATATTGCCCATGCCGACGTCGGCTAATTTTGTGCAGAAACTTTATGTGTTTGTCCAGCTCTACTTTTGTTCGTTATTGATATAAACGGTTCAGTGGGCCTGTCATTTCTCGGCATAAGCAGTTCAATATTCCTGTTAACGCCTAGAGTGTTAGGAAAACTAATAGATGAATTTGATGAAGCGAAGAGATCCAGGCCAGGACACGAGGATCTGTCTCTACGGATAGCCAAGTACGCTTTTTTTCCTTATTTCTTATTTACTTATGAAATCAGAGCGGATTGCGAGAGGATGACAATCGATTTCAATTCTAGAAGAATTCAGGTTTCTCAAGGATAATCCTATTGCGTTGGTTGGACTCCTGTTTCTTGGTGGCGCCGCTATAGCCGCAAGGGTGTACTGCATGCACACCGCCGGCATGTTAACTTTTTGTAGTGAATTTGTTTTTTCACTATTAATGATCAGGCGAAATGGCAGGCTGTGTGCCAAAGCTGCACGTTTCAGGTCAGCTCATCATCAATGATCTTCGTAAGAATGTTTTCAACTCTGTTTTGCGGCAAGATATTGCATTTTTTGATAAAAACAAAGTTAGTTTACCCTTGCTGACATCAATATCTTTCTCCAATCTCTTAGTTTAATTTGTTCCAAAGATTTACAGGTGGGCGAAATCGTGTCTCGTCTATCAACCGACGCGCTTATTGTCGGATACTCTGTTTCAATGAATTTGAGTGATGGTGCAAGAGCTCTTCTAACTTGTTTGGGTTCAGGCGGTCTTATGGTGAGATATACTATTAACCATCCATCATCCATGTTTTCAGCGGTGTTATAAGTGGCAGTGAGTGAGTGGCAGACTTTTGGTGCGTATTTTGCAGATTTATACATCTCCCGCTCTTTGCCAAGTGATGTTTGTTGTGATTCCGATAATGGTCGGAACCTTTGCAGTTTTTGGTAAATTGCAACGCAAGTACACCCTACAAATGCAGGAGGCGGTTGCTGAGGCTAATCAGGTAAGGGTGCATGAACCAGACTGGCAGTTATCAGAATGTGAAAAGGTGGCTGCTATTGAACCAGAAAATTTGTTGTTATTGTTTTCTGAAAGTCCATGTCACCCGTAATGCACTGTGTTATTGTTGGTGATTCACCATCATGCTTTTAAAAGTTTAAAGACGCCGCCGGTAACTGTAGCTCCTAGTGGAGGCACGTCCTTTATGGCTTTCCACCTACCCTACTAATTCAGCCTAACGAGATACGGCAGCCCGGTCTCTTCTGGAGAACTATGAGCTTTACACATTTTAATGGGAACATTTTGAAATTCCTTATTTTGAATAGGATTCAACTGCAAAATGTTTCTTCCTCTTAGCTAATTTGCGCGTATATCTTTTGAAGCGAGAATTTTCTTCACTTGGCCTCGACCTTGTAAGCATTCTTCTGATGATTCGATATTTTCAATAGAATCTTTCTTGCTTCTAATATACTGATGATTACATGTGGTTTGACCTTGTTACTGTTTAGAATAAGGCGATAAATAGTCGTGATTGATAACATCATGTTTGTCTTCGCCCTCGTTCTTGTGATTTCGTAAAGGTTGACGTTTTCAAGTCATGGCTAACTGTTTAATCGAGAAATACAACGGCTACAATTTGGAGGTTTTTTGCAAACCACTTTAGTGCCACGGAGAAAAAAAGCCCATCTTTGGGTAGCTTTGGTGGAACGTAATAGAGAACTGTTATCTCTGTATAAAATGTAGGAGTTTGAGTAGAGTCCAGTGGTATATGTACATAGCACATTTTAAGTGGTCAACTTGTGTTCGCTGAATATGAGAGAATAAGGCGAACATGAAAGTTTTTCTAGTCACATCTCATTCCACCCCAGATTTGAAATGCTCGAGAATCGAGCATCCAACATCGAGGTCAATGTATTGAAGAATAAATGAAATGGCGTGAGAAAGGGAATTGGAATGGCAAGGGAGATGAGGATGAAGGATCATTGGTGATGTTGTTCAATTTAAAACTTCCACGAAAGCTAGTGGAGAGAGAATCCGTACCTGATGTGTGTTCCCAAGTATTGTTTCATCTTTTCTTCTTCTCACTTTAACGATTAACAATCAGAAAAGATGTACCGATTTTTCGAATTTAGGTCTTCCTTGATGGTAGACTCCATCTGCAAAATCCGAAATTGATTTGCAGCGTAAAACTTCAGCTTTGGTTTTTTGGGCATTCTGCACCAAATTTGTAGAGCTTTTAGGAAGAGTGGCGGATGGTCGGTCTTAAAACATTGGTTCTTGTCCAAATGAACAGCCTCATCACAGCTCCTTTCTTGAAACATCGTGTTCATATACTCCCCTGCTAATCGCTTTCATTCATTAGGTTGCGACAGAACGATTGACGAATATCCGCACAGTTAGGATGTTGGTTGCTGAAAAGAAGGAATTGGCGGCGTACGGCAGTAAAATCTATGACATTTGGATGATATCAAGGAAAGAAGGTTTGGCTCGTGGTGCCATGTACGGATCGGTGGGAGATTTTCTATTCGTATGATAGTGTTGACCTCCAAAATAGTTTTGACGACTGGAGTTGTTGACGCTCTACCTTCAGAGATATCACAATTTCAGTTTCAATTCACCGGATATGTTGCACTCTCAACGGTTTTATTCTATGGAAGTAACCTTATTAGTAAAGGGCTACTGACTTACGGTGGGTTGATTTCATGTGTTACTGTGTTCGGTCTACTCTTTTTTATGTACCTTCAGGTGATTTGTCATCGTTCTGCCTCTACGCTGTTCTTTGTGCAGCAAGTTTGTCAAACATATCTGGTTTCTTCATTGAAATCATGAAGGTCATTATCTTTTCAATAGCATCCGTTCTACTATTGTAATTGTGGATCATTTCCATTTTTTCAGGGTTTGGGCGCTAGTTCTAGGCTATTTGAGCTGCGTAATACGGAACCACGTATTCCTTTGGAAGGAGGCAAAAAGAAGGGAAATGTAGAAAATGCTATTAGGCAAGTGACAGTATTCTTTTTTATTCTGAGTTTCTAGAATGCTATCTACTATAAACGATTTAACTGATTAGATTTTCTGGCAAACTCCCAAGTGCATCTATAGATGTCAATAGAGTTTTATATAGATTTGAACGGGTGGCGTTCGGGTATCCAGGACGAGATCCTCTCTTTCACAATATTTCTTTCACTGTTCCGGCTGGTCACATCACAGCAGTCGTCGGGCCGTCCGGTAGCGGGAAGTCGACTATTGCAAATCTTTTGCTCAGGTACGCGATTATTCCGAATACTGTAGTCCTCCCGCCAAGAAAACAGCAGTCTTCAAAAACAGTACACTTAATCTTACAGTAGATGGTGAAGAATCACGGCACATTAGAGATCACACCCTGTTCGGCAACCTTTTTTTCTACCAACCCACTGCGGTCGGGCTCTTAACTATTACTCACGCTTTTTATGTAAGGGCTTTCACTAAATAGCACCGTCCTTGCATTCATGCCTGAGTTCTCTAACTACTGCCTGGGGCGTGCCGTAAGAAACAGCGATCCTTCGCTACTAGTAGTATTCTGCATAAAGGTGAAAGAAAACCTGCAAAGTCTTGCCAAAATTTAGATCAAGCTTTGGGAAGGGGAGGGAAGTGGGTGATTCAGGTGCTTCACAATAGATCAAGAACCCGTACATAGCACTTTTGTACACTAATACACTATCGGCTAAATATTTGAAGCAATTGAAGGCTGTACGATCCGGACCGTGGTCGCATCATGATTGATGATGTTGATTTGAAGGAAACTGATCCCTCCTACTGGCGACGACAAATTGGAACTGTAGGACAGGTAAGTATTTATTACGATGTAAACCCACCTAGTGTTTTTGTGGCAAGTTGCAGGAGATCGTAAATGTTGACTATAGTTTTTTAGGAACCAATATTGTTTTCAACGACCATTCGAGAAAATATACTTTATGGTGCACAAAATCCTGAGGAGATCACAGACGCTCAGGTATATACTAAACAGGAAAAAACTCGCAGCTGCAGCTCATGCCACAATGAACATGTCAGTCGATTTTCAGATAGAGGAGGCTGCAGAGCAATCGAATGCCCTGCACTTTATCCAAGCGTTTCCGGAAAAATTCGAGACTTTGGTCAGTTTTTGGAATTTATACAGTGTGTCTCCGACGGTTTCTCGGTTTCCTTTGTTGAATGGTTAATACGTTACAGGTTGGTGAACAAGGGTCAATGTTAAGTGGTGGCCAGAAGCAACGAATTGCAATTGCCAGAGCGCTGATCACTGTAAGTTTAAGTTTTGTGTATGACGTTCTGTTGATTAGCCGTGATCAAAGTATATTCTAGAACCCACGTATCCTAATCCTCGATGAAGCAACGAGCGCTTTAGACGCCTCTTCAGAGTATTTGGTCAGAAAAGCTCTCAATCGGTTGCTGGAAAACAGCCAACAAACCGTGCTTATCATTGCTCACAGGTAGACCTCCTAGGAGTCAAGTAGAAAATAAACTTGTTTGATTTTTACAACCAAAAAATCAGCATTACATAACATTTTTAAAGTGAATCCCTTTACATTTTGTAGCATTTTTGTTTGTATTCAGGTTGTCTACAATTAAACATGCTGACCAAATCGTGGTTTTGGACAGAGGAAGTGTAGCAGAGCAGGGCAGTTTTGATTATCTTATGGAGATAGAAGACGGAATATTCAAGAAACTGGTTGAGAAACAAGCTATCGGTTGGAAAGATGAGAGCTACTGATGGATTTGGAGCGATAATCGCTCAGTGTATTTATAGGTTTTTATTTATTGCATGCGTTGATTTGTTTTTGAGCTTGAACTGGATGTGATGCCTCATAGGTTCAAATTTGCCTAGAGGCACTATTAAATGACCTGTGTCCTTTTTCATTTTACATCCCTGCCCGTGCCTTGGTGTTAGCACAATATGCATGTGAACCCTGAATCAGATATGTTCAAAACGAAATATGCCATGGTTAGTTTCTATTTTACTGATAACTCAAACGTGTTGCCTAGAGCAACATTTCAGTTCGTTATATTTCTCTAACCTTCCCTATTCTTCACGTTCTTTTCGGTGCATGCCTCACTAGAGTTGTCTATTACGTGCTGTGTTTGACCGTTGACCGGATCATAAGATCCACATTTCCCCCTTGTTTGTTTCTTTCTGATTCCTGTTATTGACCCATACTGGAATCACGAGATCTACATTTTTTTCTGCGGAGTGTTCCATTCTGATTCGTTTTGTTCTTTATTTTTGTTATTGTATAGCTCATACAACACTTTTAATCGCCCTGTACTGATCTCTGATGAGAAAACCTTGATAGGGTTTAGCAGAACATATTACGTAGATGCGGTGGTCACCTGGACCCATGATATAACTGGTGGATGGTGAAACCTACTTCGTAGAAAAATTTTTTCGCCAGCAGATATGAAATTGAAAGCAACTGTTGATTTTGTTTTTTTTTTAGGAGACAATGAAGTCTCATAGGAGAGGCATCGAAAATTTACTCAAGCCTAAGCAGTGTGTTTTGAATAACGTTAACGCGTCTTGTATTGATTGAATATGTTAATAATAGATGAAAAATCTCAGAGTACTCGAAGTCTTTAATTTAAGTCTTTGGGTGTCGCTGGGTGTGTTTGAGAAAGGCCCCTGCATATGACCTACATTCGAAATTGTATTTAATGAGTGTATGGCTGATACAATGACTTGCCGTGACCAGTCAATGTACAACTCAGTGCTTTTATCCTTCCAGACGAGTCTGGTACCAACTAGCCGTTCCCGGAAGGATGGAAAGCTTCTTCGACCTATGCGGAAATCGGTCCGGGTTCCAAACCTCTGACCATGCATGTGTGAAGTGCGCCACTTGCCACTACACCACCACCCAAAGTACTCAAAGTTGTCTGGAAATTGTGTGCCAACTTACTTTTTAAAGTATGGCTTAGAAATATCTGTCTGGCTGTCTTTCAGTATGACGAACTCTTAGTTACATCTGCAATTATATTGTCGCCCATTGTTTCTCCGGTAGATTTCGACCACTCAGATATGGGGGTGGTCGAGGCCAAAGGGCTCTTCAGCCTTGCAGACCCTTCTTTTAAAGATTAAATGAGCACCGCTCAAGTGATCGTAAAATATTTCAAGATGTGGTCGCAAGTTAACGGAATGGAAAACCTGTCGGACCACTCATGATAAGGGGCCTAGTTGTGTAGCTATCGAAGCTAGTATCAAATAGGTGACTGATCGTCGGCTCTGAGTTCTGCAGGGTCGGTGCGAACAATGCAGAGTGCGAAGGAGATTTCATTATATGAGACCCATGGGCAGAACTGTGAAGGATCGCTTGAAAAGGAGAGCTCAGCAAGGAAAAGGTCAGTTTCTGTTACGTAAAGTAGATTTCTTTCTGTGAGCCAGAAATCGTACGTGTCGCCTGACTGCTGATGACTCTCGGAGCGAAGTCGCAGAGGGAATCTATTTCTCTTACACAGTTCTGGAGCAGGAAGGACACATCCAACTTCGCCTTGCCTTATACTATCTTCTTCGCTCCGTTATTATATCTGGCCGCTATACATCATGGCAGTCAAGGCAAGAAAATAGCGAACAATTAAAGTACTGCACCTTGACATCATTATATCCAGTCTGCTAATTGGCTCAGTGGCTAGCGTGGGAGCCTTTCGCTGTCTAAACTAGCTGAATTCTTGCATTGGTAGGAGTGCAGGCGGCAGGATGGGAACACTTATGGTGGGTGGCAGATTTAGATCCCGCCTACAGGGGGCGGGGCGCGCGCGAAATAAACGTCTGATCGTAAATTCATAACTCGTAGACTCTAGAGCGATCAATTTCGGTAGGGCTACAGGCAGTGGAATGGGAACACTGATGATGAGTGGCTCGATTAGACTCTGCTCGCATGGAGCTCGTTCGCCTCCTGGTAACCCCACATACGGTCAAAAGAACTCCTTCAGCGTTCAGTGCACCACTCCCGGGTGACGTCCTAGCATCATCACTGGCTGTTTTAGAAACTTAGGCATGATTATGTGGCTATGTGTTTTCATGGGAAAGCGTGTCGCGCCTGACGCTGTTACCGACACCAATCGTATCGTTTGCAAGAATTTCTACCACGGCAGAGGTCGAACTTTTTTTAAAGGGAGACTGGCCTACACTCTTGATTACTCTGTCACTCTTGCCTCTATCATCTATATCTTCGCTTCATCTTCATATCTATCCCGATCTTCTGACCCAGGTTTCAATTCAATCCCTCATAGGGGATCCGATAGATTCGATATATTCAGGGGTCGCGCACACTTCCATTCTAATCATCGTAAACAAGGAAATAGGCTGTAGAAGGCAAGTTTAATGTTTTCATTGTCAAAATGATTTAATAAGTGAGTTGTCAACACACGTTTTTTTTTCGGCTATACAAGCAAATGAACATGACGAAAAGGAATAATGGAAAAGTCAAAAATCAAAAGAATTGGAAGCGGCTTCTCGAACAGGCTGTCCACATTGCCGCCATAATTTGTTCCGCGTCACCGATTTCGATACATAAGTTGTTCAGCACATAGAAGTATTTGAGCGCATATTCGTACTGAAATCGAAGCAGTACATAGTTGTTGTCAGTTGTTCGAAATGTCCTATGAGATTTTCTAAGTACTTACTCGGAATGAATCATGTATCTAACACTTGAATTCTGGTATCTCAAAAATTACTGCTTTTCCCAAAGGCCCGTATGGTCAACTGGCTGATTAAACTAAATTTCTGGAGTGTTTGTTTTGGGTATTCGAAGGCGCTTTTAGTTGCTGCACTTTCTTTTTTCCAGAATACTACATGCGCTGTGATTTGGCCTTCATTCGGGACCATTCTAGGCGATGTGGTCCATTCAAGATTTGAATCGGGACCGGTTGCTAGGCCCATGAATCAAGAAGCCATGATTTCAAATGAATGTTCCATTTCCAGTTGCTTGAATGTTGTACAATTAATCAATGTATCAACTGGAGGAGTGCCACGGTCATCTGGAGGGTCGAACTAGTATGGCATAGGAGTCCTGTTTTAATCTTCCCTTCTCTAAACCTCTTCCAATTAAACTGAAATAAATAACTACTTTGGAATGAATTGAGCTGTAGTTACCAGTATTCACAAAGGTGTAGGCTAGCCTGTCACCTTATTTAGGCTTCACTACCTCCGTAGGCACTTCTGTTGGGAATTCACCTTATTTACATCAACACAGATCAAATCGAACGCTCGTACGACTTCATCATGGCAATCCAGATTCTCCACAGTGTTCCGTTCCTCCAATATACGACGTCTGAAATGATAGAGGTCGTTCGGTAAGCTGTTCAAGGGCATATCAGATCATCAATATGTGTTCTCAACCAAGTCGATAATTTTAGTATGTAAAGATTCATACCTGTCAGCCAAAGTTCCCACAAGGCTGTCGATGATGTTCAAAACCAAAGATTTAATGGCCCGTCGATCCTAAAACATTTGCCATTACTCTCCGGCAGGCCGCTAATTTTTTTTATTCACTAAATTTTTGCAATTGGATCGGAAGCATGAGATGCTCTCTACTGACGCGACTTATGCCCTTGGAAAGATGTGCATGACATTGAAGGGTGAACTTTGAAAATTTGCTGCTCTCTCCTTTTTTTAGTTTTGCCATTCATTATTTAAGCTCAGAGAAATAGTGCCGTTTGACGTTAACGAATTCCACTCTGGAATGCGCCCCGTATTTGACTTCCATTCAGAATTGTAGTAGCGCATTGTATGCATATATAGCTTATTCTATGGCTTGCTAGGGTCCTGATGAAGAAGTCGCGTTTTCCTCTCCTAAACGGGTCTGGTTCCACTTTGTGGCTGAATTAATATTTACTCAAGTGCGAATCTCAAAACAGATGCGGGTAGCGTACTTTTTCGTGAAGAAGCTAAAAGTCTCATCACACAAATTCAATCTAATGCCTTCTTGACGCTAAACGTTCGTGAAAGAACTGCTAAATAACCTCATGAATTTGACGAATCCTTCGGCTAAGTTCTTTGGCAACGTAGATGTCGTTTGTGGAGTCTTTAAGTTGGTGCAGGTACATGAGCTCAACATCTCTTGACGGCCACGATAGGGTTCGAGATGATTCCTGTAACAGATTGATGGCTTTTTGGCTGGCTTACATGGCTTACATGGCATTATGGCTTACATCAGTAAATCTTACTGAACTCACATCATCTACAGAACCGATTCTCTTCTTATGAGCCTTACGTTGGCCTTGGAACCAGCCAACTGGTTCTTTGCCGATCTTCATATCACCGAAATGCATCACATGCGATAGGTTCGTCAAACGTTTTACCAGCTTATACTGGTCTTCAATTGTCTCGACGTTAATATCTTCCTGAAAAGTATTCGGCCAATAGTCTGAGGCTGATAATGGGCAGGGATGCTAGAGTTCCATATCATGTTCCTTCCTAAGCACTGGAAGTCTCACCTCATCCGAATCCTTCATCCAGTTCACTGAGAAGAGGTCACCGAGGCAGGGTAGACGCATGTCATTTTCACAGAATGTCCCCCATGAAGATTCATGGGAGTTCGCTGCCGTGATTGCGTATACTGAAATAGCTCTTCCAAAGTTGCTTTTGTTAAGGGTTATGGTTTGCTTGTAAAAGGTTCCCACACTGTGAGGAGTAGAAGGGAGAGAAAGAGAGGTTGGAGACTTGTACCGAAGGCAAGAACATTAATTCACAGTTTACAGCTTATTATGACGTTGCATGGGGTATCCGTAACTCCGAGCTTCGTCAACTAACGAAGATCAAGGGTGCCATTGCTCACGCCACGAGCACTAAGTGGGACGGACACCTGCGATTTTATGATGACGGGTAACCAAGGCGCCCTGTGGTTGGATCCCGGATGCCAAACAACAGGACAACCGGAAGTCCGATAGCACTACTTCTGGGTGGCTTTGAACTAGAGAATGCTGTGTTTCTTTGCGTTAGACGAAAAACGTCTACCCGAGCACATGTTTTCGCGACAGAGAAGAGACGTTACTAGCGCCCGTTGGAGTAAATCGGTCAGCGGGACGACAGGTGATACAGGTGATAATGGTTAAGCGGTCAATGTTAAATAACCACTTTTGGCGAGCATCAGATTTGGGATACTTTTCAGAGCATAGACAAACACTTGGTACTTTCAGTTTTCCCCCTGTCATGCGAAACTGGAAGACATCTAAGCTGCTAAACTGTTTTCACGGGCTACGAAAGTTTTCAACCGTGACGTTCGAAAAAGGAACATGTATGTGGGAACAAAAAAGGCGAGTCTTCGGGATAGGTCATTGAGGCTATTGAGCTACTTTTCCAATAAACTTACCATTTATGGTACTCTTCAAGACATTCTCGAACATGGAACCGCTTTCACAGGATTCCAAGTAGAACACCAATTGATCGTAGCGGTTGTTAGAGTGCATCCAATTTAAGGCCTTGTTCAGCTCCTTCACTGTCAACTGTAACATTGCATAGCTGTCAAATTGGGTTCTGCCAATGCATATAAAGCAGAGAATTCGAGAAAGGAAGATATTTTGTGGTAAAGATTTTGATGGCACCACCGTAATCATATTAGCTAAATGCCTATGTGAGTCTTCGAACATTTGCGACTGTTTGTTTTTGAGATTGATTCTGTCTGCCAGAGTGGACGGCATAAATTGGGGTGAATATCGACTGAGAAGAATGGCATTCTAGCGCTTTCCTTTTTGACTCGAACCCTAAGGTGTCAGACTATCTCTGGCAGCATTATTAGAAGAGTGCTCCTCTCTGAACACTGGCATCCGTCGCTATATCCGAAAGGGATGGTTAATCCGTCAAAGATGGTTAATAATACTTGCTCAACTACAATACCTGCGATCCGATCTCTCAAACGGAAGAGGGCAAGAAAAGTTGTCTGTACCTTATAGAAGTGCGGGTAACACTACAAGGACGAAGAAGGAGGTAAGGGGAGGGGTACTTGATAGTCCTTCTAAGCTCAGCCACTTTATAGGGAAACCCATTCCACAACCTAGCCTTGCCACACATGTGGGATGACCATTTATGTTAGTGGAGATCATTTGCATTTTTTTCTTCAAATTTCTGAGATCTTATGCATTAATCACGTAGCTCGTACCATTTCGTCTGGGAACGCAATAACTCCCACAGCTCCGTGATCAGTGAAGAAGACGAAAATCCTGTCATTCGGATTACTGTAATCAAACAATAATTTTCGAAAATTTTCAGTAGCCAACTCGTAACTTGCCTTTCGATGACGCGTCCATTTCCACCTTCGACACCACTTGCATTACCCTTGAGAATGTTGAGAAAGTTTTTGGGAGTTACTGACGAGCCCTGTAAGGAAGAAGAACTTCGAAAAGCATGTCGGCTGACAAAATAAAAGTAAAAAAAGGCAGTCAAAGAGCTTCTGACTTTGTAATCAATCTTCAATCCTTCATACACATTGTCACCGTGCGGTCGGTTGAACATCTTTCCGGGATATGGGTTCCTCAAAAGGACTGCTTGTAAATACATCATTCTTTGAGAATATTCTTTGCTTCAAAATCGGTAACATACTGCTTATTGTGGGCTATGTCGTCATACATCATTACAATAATGTTCTCATCAGCAAGTCCATGACGTTTGAGTGTATGGTAAGCATGACCAACGTCGGCCTCAAAAAAANAAAAAAATACGTATATATTGGCCATGGAGACAGCTTTTTAGGCAATTATCGGCTCTTCGTTGCCGCAGGGAACCAATCAAATCTGTGAATTTTGAAAGATGAAGTAGAACATGCAAAATATAGGCATCGACTCGGTGTGAAAACCCAAAAATAAGTAGTAGTTAGAAAATTTGAAATAATCGAAGGGGAAGAAAATTCAGCAGCAAGATCTTAACGTTCTAGGAATGCTCTCTGTTTTATTGATATCGGATTGACCCGGGATAGAAAGGGGAAAAACTCTCCACAGCAAAAGTTCTGCTGACCTGATGACGGTAGTTATACCATCCATTCGAACCGGCTACCAGTAGAGCATGAATCTCGCCTTCTGCAGAGGGGTGCCGATGGTTTCGAGAACTAGGGTGAAAGCAGTGTTTGAACTTTATCTTCCACTGTCGAATTTACATTAAACGCTCACCTGAGTATTTTGCTGGACGAGAGCAATGCCAATGAAAAGAGCAGTAATAAAACCCTCATCTGAAATGAGTCAGGATGTGGAAACATTTGTGCTGCCACGAAGCAACGACTTGTTGGTGAACCAGGGAAAGCTAAGTGCGTTTGGACAAAGTTCAACTGCTTCCAAATCCACACAGTGGTCTGCTAAGAGTGATAAAATTCGAAAAATGTCGTCTCGCATAAGTATGCTGACCACTCGGATGAAATCACTGAATGGCAGTGATTACCAAACACGATCAATCCGAGTAACGGTAAACAACTGATAACAGTGAAGCCACTAGGTGAAGGGGACACTAGATGGTGATAGACGGCACTAGATAAGGCAAGGGCATTGCTCATATTCTGATTGGGGTTGAGATAGTGTCGGAATCTGAACAGCCTTGTTTTCATTGTAATGGGGAACTCAATATCGATCCCGTTCCCTTTAAGCCTTGTTGCTCTGACGGGGACATTGCGCACGGTTAGCAAAGTATAAATCTAATATAAGGAGGACTACAAGCAACGATTTTGCAGTAGAAATCGGTGGTCCCCTTTTAAGATTAAAGGGATCAAGTTTGGTTGCTCCGGGAAGGGATGGATGGTATAAATTAAGGGATCGAGAGGTTGTTCTGTGTGTTGTTCCGATCTACGGCTCTCCATATTTATAGAGGTATTCAAAAATCCCTAAAAATAGTTTCATACTGATCCACTAGTTCCGAAGCTTTTCATGCAAAACGGAAAAATATTCGTTCCCCGTAGCTCACAATCTTAATTACACGGAGACTGGTGGACAGGCTTTTAAATTTTTTCAGCAACAATTCGGTTCGATGTACATATGTGTCAGAAGCTTTATCCGGAGTAGCTTGACTTCAAGGCACACTCGCAAGCTTGGAGGGATATTCCATTAGCGATCTGCAGAGATTTTATGGCCAACTCGCAAGTTTGGTTGGATATTCAGCGATCTGCAGAGATTTTATGGCCAACGCGATCATAGGTAGATGTTGTTCCGATCGAGGTCCACCTTCGTCCTGTTCATTTTAGACTGTGCAGCGTTGAAACAAGATTTCCCTTCAAGAGGGGTACAAAGCCATGCTTCACACAAGTTCCAATGAGTTTCAGCACTGATTCGCACTTATAAAGTACTTGATGGGTATGTGTAGACACTTTGGTTGTTATTGATGAAATAAGCAAGGAAATGGAAGGCGAATACGCTATGCTTATACGAGCAGATAATGCCCTACCATAGATAATCCATGAAGCTTCCGAAAATTTCGGAAGAAATCTGGACTGTTGCCAAACTTTCGACGGACACTTTCCGCTTAAAGTCACTATT
>UZAF01018606.1:7561-31291 GCA_900617895.1 Haemonchus placei | reverse complement strand
GAAAGCAAGTTTTCCATGATGCTCATTCTGCGCTATTAGCAGGCCATTTCGGAGCCAGAAAGGTGCTGCGGGAATTGAGCAAGAGAGTTTTTTGGGAAATTATGACCAGAGACGTGCGACTGTGGACAAAAGAGTGTAAAAAGTGCACTCTGTTCAATGCGCAGTCACAGATGACGCCACCACTGAAACCAATAGTCTCAACACGGCCATTCGAGATGATAGGCGTGGACCTTTTGGAAAAGGGACCCACTTCCAGCGGGAACAAGTACATCTTGTCCGTAATCGATCACTTCACCAAATTTGGAGGAGCATATCCCGTCGCCTCGAAATCAGCGGAAACAATAGCGCGCACGCTTTTCGAACGCTGGATGGCAGACGGATGCCGCATACCAAAGAGTATTCTCTCCGATCAAGGAGGAGAATTCGATAATAAGTTGATGTCTGAGTTGGCATCTATCATGGGTATCCGGCAGATCTTCACAAAGGGTTACAACCCACGTGAGAACGGCATAACGNGTGCTACCTTGATGACATCATCGTAGCTACCGCAACCAAGGAGCGCCACATGGTAGTGCTAGGGGAAGTTTTCGGAAGACTACGTTCGGCGAAACTGAAGCTCAATCCAAAAAAGTGCATACTCATGGAACCGAAGGTCGAGTTCTTGGGGCATGTCCTAGACAGAGATGGACTGCACGCGGATCCCAAGAAGATTTCAGCTATTCGCGAGTATCCAACGCCTCAGACGCGTTCGGAACTGAAAACTTTCTTAAGAATGTGCTCCTACTACCGGAAATTCATTTTGCGGTTTTCGAAAATCGCAGCTCCACTCCACGAAATGACGTCGGAGGGAACCAAATTCGAATGGACCAAGTCGCGAACTGATGCTTTCGGAACGCTGAAAGAAGCTCTCACTTCCACACCAGTGTTGGCACAACCAGACATTGATGGAGCGCGTTCGGGAGCTAAGCCGTTTTGCATCCATACAGATGCTAGTTACTCAGGTGTAGGTGCAGTGTTGAGCCAAAAAGGGGACGACAACTTCCTACACCCGATATTCTTCGCGTCGAAGGGATTGAATAAGAGCGAACGCAACTATCATATCACAGATTTGGAAGCACTTGCTGTAGTTACAGCATTGCGAAGGTTCCATATGTTTGTGTACGGATTACCCATCCATATTTATACGGATCACCAACCATTGACAGCCTTGTTCACACGCTCGAATGTATCGGCGCGGGTACTTCGCTGGGCACTGGAGTTGCAGGCATACAATATAAAATTTGTGTATGTCAAAGGAGCTGCGAACAGGGTTGCCGACGCGCTGAGCAGAGGAGCGGTAGACGCGGCAACTCTGGAAGAAAATACCAGCATTCCAAACGAGTTGATAGTCGCCTCCACAACGGAAGAACCCGAGTGGACGCGAGAACTCAGGCAGGATGCCATATATGGAAAGGTGATTACCGCACTCGAGCACGGCATGCTCTCAGAGGAGGTAGTCTTTCCAAATCAAATCCGGAAGATGAAAGTAGCCAATTTCATGCTTCAAGACGGATACCTGTGCGTCCTGGACAAAGAAAACGTGAGGAGAGTGGTCCCNCACCATACATGGTTGATTTCGACGACTACGTTCAAGAGCTAGTCGCGGGAACGAAAATAGTTTGGCAAAATGCGCGAGAAAAGAATGAGAAAGAGCGCGAAGCCATGAAGAAAAGTTACGATAGAAACCATAACGTGGTGGCTAATCCACTCAAAACGGGTGACAGGGTCTACATGCGGGTACCCACCGAGAAGGGAAACACATGCCATCCCAAGTTAGTGAATGAATGGACCGGACCGTTCAGAGTCTTGGGAGTTAGTGATAATAGCGCCACAATAACGGCCATTACTGGGAATAAAGACCCGCTGTGTATCCCCTTTGACCAACTCCGGAAGTTGCCACCGGGCATAGACAACGAACCGGTAGTTACAAGTAGGCGTAGAGCTAAGAGGGGCGGACCCAAAAAGGTGGATGGTAGGGTATCAGCTAATCGTACTTCTTTCAGAGTCGAGGTCGGAGACCCACGATTTGACCCGCTCCACTTACTGCATCCTTGTCAATGCGGAATATTCAACACGAGAGCTCAAGTTGGCTTGCCGGGGCTCCGCTGTGACCTGGCGCGGTCCAAGCCAGTGAAGAATCTGTTTGAAATGGCCAACGTAGCGTCAATAGCGCTACACCCACACTGGGGAGAAGAACGCAAAGAAGCAGAGTTGCTGAACAAGGACTCAAAATATCTGACGATTCATGAATTAGCGACCGCAATCCACGCGCACAGCAAGTTTTGCTATGACTTCGCTTCCGCCGTGAAGGAAAAAGAAGACGTCGAATTGTCGCATCCGCCATTATTCGTTACAAACCCGGGTTATGACATCGAGCTCTACTACAGAATGGCGATGGCACGAAGATCGCAAATAAGCACGGAATCGACGGATGATATGCCCGGAAATCCCATAATGGTCGCTCTCCCCAAACAGTTTGCCAGAGTGATGACTGACCTTTTGGAGCCCGCAACAGTGAAATTCATTGTGTACAGCCACTTCGGGGACCTGGCGGACCAGCTCCAAAAGCAAAGTATTTCATCTGCCTTTGTCTGGGTATGGCGGAATGAAGTTCCAAATACACAGCATATGCTCCTTGTACAGCATGCTGTGGAAAGACATCTTCAATGTGGCGGGACGATGGAGTTGTTTCCGCCTCCGTTCGGAATGAGCAGGGAATCTGAATGGAGACTCATTGGAACAGTCTGTAAAAAGATGGCAGAGTTCTTATCTGGGCCTGCGAGAGGGTTCGAGGCAAGAATAGTCGACTTTTACAGCACCATCGGCGAAGAAATCCCGATAAAGCATCCCGCAATAAGTCTCGGAATCCAGCCCAGAAAAGGCGAAGACAGACTCATGCCATGGCAATGTAAAATATTTTTAAACCAGATCGCCGACATCGCTTCAAATGTGCTAGTACTACCGCAGTTCGAGTCAACGTCAACAACACCGCCAGCAAGGACGCCACCGCAGTGGAAAAAGAAAAGAAGAAACATCACGGATTCCAAGCCTACTATGTAAAAGATGTGAAGCAGAAACGTCACGAAGTTGCGCACAAGATGAAGCAAACAAATCGCTGTCGGATACACAAGCCGTCGGGGTCGGCTTCCCGAAAGGGGGGCGTGTAAAGGATGGACCCCCAACACAATTCCTCCATACTAACGATTTACCTGTATTAACTGTTATTGCACTGTTATTGTTTCTAATTCGGGTTCGTGATCATTCTGTTGATCAATTGTTTGTCCACACGTTTACTCCCGCGCAATCAATTGTGGGCGCGCTCAGAATTCCTATATAAGTGTTCACTTGGTCGCTTGTGGTTTTCATCGTATATTCTTCGACTACTTCATCGACGAGGGCACCGACCCGGTTATCTTCCCGCCTATCTTATTGTGCTGTACGCCAATAAAGGGTGAGTAAATCTACAGTTTACACACACTTATACAACGGAGCCCACAAAGCTCCATTACACTTACTTATTCCCCTATAAATCGAGCCTTATACACACGGTGTTCAGGTGACTCATGCAATCATTACACAGGGCGGTACAATGAAGCTGAAGAAGTATAATGGATTCGAGAGTGTCCTCGTTCCAAAACGCTCGCAGCGACTGTGCTTCCCTACGAGAGCGAAGCATTGTCCATAGAGAACAGTCACTCCTACAGCCATCTCCCTCTGAAGGCAGATGTTTGGCCATATTTTGCATAACAATCTTCTGTGCCTTTCATTCCAACGCAGAGTCTATTTACATTCAGGTGTGATCTGATGTTTCGTTGATATTCAGGCATCGAATTCGAATGGACAGCGGAATCGTCTTCCCCATAACCGATAACCCCATTGAAGCGCGAATTTGTTTCGAAGATGAGGTAAAACTTGAGACTATTGGGGCTCTGTGCTTTGAGATATCAAGCCTAGAGGCCATAAGTTTGTTGGAACTGAGCTCCAAACACCGGGATTTCGATTACATCTCTCAATACATGAAGGATAGCGCCCAAGCTGACGTGCTGTTTGTCGATTCTATTGCCAGGCTTCATGCATAACTCTTACCTAAATTTGTTCTTTTTCAGAGAGATGCTTACCATGACGACAGATTCGGAACCGGGTGGTTCACTCCGACTCCATGGGTGAATGCTTTTTGGCTGGAAACAGACGAGTATGCCACACCACCCTATACTTGGTCTTCTTTCTTGAACGCCCTAGCAATGGTCAAAATGTCCAGTGCCACCAGTTTGCGGACAATATCATCCCTTTCAAATTTTCCGCCGTTTTCGAAAATGTCATGTCTTCTGGAAGGTAGGTATAGGACTAAAGACTAAGAGCCAGCAGTCGCCCTTGCGATTATGCAAGCGCCTATCCATGTTCACAGATGAGAGCAAGGTGATCAGAGGAAGCGGATGAAAAGATATTTCCGGGCAGGCCACACTCTGTTCTTAATAGGGGCCTATCTGTGTTCACAGATGAGGATAAGGGAATAACACGTAAGACAAACACGCCAAGTGTAAAGAATGCAGATGCATGGGGAGACGAACTATGGCGGTTTTGCTGCAAAACGTGCTTTACTGTAATCAACTCACCAGAGTTTCGCATGCAGCCTTAATTGCCGTGGTATACCTCGAATGAACTCAAAGAGATACTTTATAACATGGTAAGTGCGTCTTTGTGTTTTTGTGTCCGTGAGTGTTGTGTATGTGACCAGAAATTCATAACTGCTGTTCCCGTGGACCTGGAGCGTTCAAATTTGATAAGAATTCGGGAATGATGGGACACTGATGACGGTTGGCAGAAATAGACTCTGCCCAAATGGGATGGATCGCGAGCGAAGTGGATCGCGAGCGAAGAAAGTGAAATTGGACCTAGAGCGCTCAAATTTTGTAGAAATATAGGGGACCAATTGGGAGCACTGATGGTAGGTGGTAGGACTAGATCGGGAGTAGTGGAATGTAAGGGCGGGTATTGCGTAGAGAAGCGTGATCTTAGTAAATAGCAGTCAAATTGAAAAAAGAGGGAAATGAACTAAGATACTCACATACACTTGAGTTGGGAGGGAACCGCTTACAACCCAGTAGCTTACGAATTTTGTCGGATGAATTTTTGCCTACCCAGAAATTTATATACTCCAATCAGACAATTTCATTTGAATGACATCGCTCTTGTTCCGGAGATCTATACGGGATTAAACCATCATCTTCTGGGCCTTGGACTCTTCTCTGCAATGCATGGAGAAAAAGAGATCTGCACAGTATACGAAGTCCCAAAACGTTATCAGTTGGGATCACTGACCTTCAGAGTTACGCCGGTAGCAAGACCGAGATAACTTCTCTCATTCGCTCTTACAGGACAGTTATACATATATCAAAGAGATACGAATCAAGCCATTTACGACTTCTACTCCCACTTCGAAAACTTTAACTATACTTCCTCCAACCTACCTATCATCTTTGGCAGGGAGGATATGTCGTTCCTACAATCCCTTTTCCGAACTGCGACATTGAAGGGGGAAGAATTGAAGGGTGCTTAGTGAACTGAACTAGAACGTTTGACGAGTAGTACATCAGCTATGGTCAAAACTCAGATTCGGCTCAACTTTACTTATCACAGTCCAGGTCGTGAAAAAAGCAAGAGTGCGTTGTTGTAAAGAAAGGAATTTAAGACTTCAATGGCAACCATTGCCCAATTTGACTGCTGTCTGCAATCTATCTGTAATCTACGAGTTTTTCAAACGCGCCATCCTGAACAGGATAGGTAGTATATCAGATGAAGGACAGCCATGCGAGCATGCAGAGTTTCGGAAAGGGTTTAGTACAATCGATCAAATCCACTCTCTTACAAGGCTCTCTCGAATATCGCGCGATTACAAAATGCCGCTATGTCTTATGTTCGTCGATTTGAAGAAGGCCTTTCATACTGTCGAGACAGAAGCAATATTTGAAGCTCTGAGCAACAAAGGTGTTTTTACTCAATAGATAAGGATGCTTTGTGAGCTCTTCGACAACTTCACGATCAGGATTGCGTCATTCTAGAAGGAAGTCGTTGTCCATGTAAGAGAGGCTCGGTAAGGTGGATACCATATGACTCAGTCTTCAATGATCATGCGTCATTCCAGATGGGAAGACCTAGTAAAAGTCGACGACCGCTACTTACATCATCCCCTACATCAGACAGCGCCTGCGGAAAGACGGGCTAACGAGTGAACCTAATCACTCGTTAGCGCAACGCAGGTATTTGATGGATGGACAAGGCTAATCTCAGAACTAACCGATACACTCAATTGCAGAGTCGAATCCGGAACCCCACGATCTGCCAACTATTGAAGATAATTAATGCCATTGTTCACGCTTGGGAGTCGAAAATTAGGGGAAAGATGATGACCGCCGAAGAGGGTGATGATTGGCGGTTCCGAAAGTCCAACGAGTAGCAAGCAGGGGCGCTAGCAGGATACCCAGCTTCTACATGAGCTCTTGTTTGAGCAAAATTGCTATACCTCGCGTCCTTCGAGCGAAAACGATCCACTGGTCTGTCCCGGCTCGCGAAAGCGGCGAATGCAGACGAGCGCAGTCGGTGACCGACTGGACGATAGGTGATACAAGTGATGCTATGCTCTAGAGAGACGTTTGTTTGAGTGTTACAGGTAACTTAGAACATTTCCCGATTGCAGGGTTTAACAGTAAACGTAGACCGGAACAGTACTAGCCATACAGTGCGCGTCAATTGCTTATGCCACCCCCACATTTTCCTGTCATCTCGGTTCCTACCCACTTCTGTCACATGTGACATACTGCACTACAATGGACTGTGTCAGAGACTCACATATACGAGACATACACCTGTTCAGAGGAACAGCTTCATTTTTAGAGTTCATTTTAATAAATGTGCCGCGTCAAAATTATATGCCATACTTCAACACATAATGAAAAAACAGAAAAAAGCACAATTGGTAAAACATTAAAACTTAGTTGGACCACCTACTTTACGAATAACTTCGAGGATTCTATTTGGCATACTGTCAACGAGATTTTGAATTACATTTTCTGGAATTGAGTTCCATGCACTTAGAATGGCTGCTCTCAGCGAAGAAACACTGTCATACTGGACCCACCGGCAAAGACCCTGCGCACCAAGATACCCCAGAGATTCTCTATGGGATTCAGGTCCGGGGAGCATGGAGGCCAGTCCAATCCATCCACATGGTGATCCCCTAACCACTCCAAAGTTGAATGCGAGGAGTGCGCAGGAGCGTTACCCTGTTGGAAAACGAGTTTTTTCCGCCTATGAACGTGGAGGTAAGGAAGCAAACTGCGCTGAAGAATATCTTGATGCTCTTGCGAATTCATGTGCGTGGAGATGAATTCCATATCCAGCGTTCCATAAGAAGAGAAGGCCACCCATACCATAACAGTTCCTCCGCCGAATACACGTTTCGCAAAAATCCTAGGCTCCTTTCGTAGATCCTCCAGTAATAAACGTGCCCGTCAGGACCACCCAGATTGAATTTCTTTTCACCGGAAAAAATCACCTAAACCATGTAAGGAGCTTAGCAATGCACTTTCTAAAATAAGTCAAAACCCTCACCTTACTCCAGTTTCTTGAAAAAATTTTTCTCGCAAACTCGAGTCGGGCTTCGCGATGGCTCCTGGTCAGACGGGGTGCTGGCTTCACCCTCTCCCTCCTCAAGAATATTTGACGACGAATAGCTCGCAATACAGTGGAAGTCGACACATTTAGTGAAAGTCGTGCACGGATCTGATTGGCACTCATGGTTGAATTGGAAGCCAATCTAGGGATCAGTCTGTGGTCGGCTCGTGTCAATATGAGTGGACGTCCTCCTCCGTGTGCTTGACCATATGCCGCAGGATTCTTCATGAAACCGTCGATGCAGCGTCTGGATCGGCCGAGTTGTTCCGCGATGGCCTTGTTGCTATGGCCTGCATGACGAAGCGATAGAATTTGGCATTGTTCTGTTGAAGATAGACGACGACCCTTAGGCATGGTGGACTGCTTTGGATTGCGGACAGGACAGCTTTGGACAGAAGGCGGTAGGGCTGCGCGGACCTGAGATATTTCGTAGCAATGACGGCATGGCATAAGCAATTGACGCGGCTAATTTTCACGTTCCCGCCAAAAAAAGGGCGCGACCGCCGCGTTCAAATATGTTTAGGCTTTATTGAGACTCTTGTTCACTCAGTAAGTGTTGGTCAACCTTTCAACTCGCAATGTTGCCTAACAACTCAGATAAAAGAAAAAATAGGGGATGGCATATGCAATTGACGCGCACTGTAGTGAAACTCCTCAGTGTGACCAGTAGAGGTGATCGACTCACCTTCCGTTTACCATGATCACCACGCCTCACCTCTCTTCCTTTATTCAGCTACACCCCACTCTGGCTATAGCATCCAGATCATATTTTCCTACATGTCAAGGGTCTTTCGCAATAGCCATTTCAAAACAAAAAAAAGTTAAATTTCGGCAGTGGACGAAAACTAATAACGCCACCTAGTGTGAAAGGACACAATAACATTCATTGTTTCGGATCGTCCATATAAGAGCTTCACGATCCCACTTCAAACATCTGCTTTCCTCAAAAAGCTCTCATTGTCAGAACTGTTGTTTGATTCCTCACTTTATCTTTGCATCAAATAATTCACTCTCTCGGCACATCAGGATCAGCCACATTCCTTTCTTTGTGTGCCTACACAAGAATGATCCTTGTATAAGATTCTTCTCGCACTTCAACCAACGAAATCAGTCTCAAATCATATCAACAACCATGCAGATCTCCAATTCCGATATATTCTCAAAGAAGATTCATATAGACCGCTTGTCTTGCAGAAGCTCTCTTTTGAAAAGACATTAAACTCGCACCAGAACCGCTGCGTTTAGTTTCAAGGATTGTCACTGGTTCTTTACATTGGGAAGGCGATCGAATATCGGTCATCCTAATCGTTTGGAACTAGAAATTTTCTGCATGGTTCTGTTACTATCATCGGACTGCTGAAATACACTGTAACTATGGCGATTGTTAGTGAAGAGCATTCGGCGGCGCAGCAGAAAAGAGGCCTCAAACAAACACAACAGAGCAACAATAACAAACAAGGATTTTAAAGCTCGGTGGACCTTTTTAAAATTATGAGTTAATGTGGTCTGGGCCAAAACTACGCAATGTTGGCGGCTCCAGTCATACAGACATTTGTGGCAGGCTCTCAATAAGTTCTTTTATACTGGTAGGATGGTCCGAAATTCTACTAAACGGCACGTCGAAAGATTAGTTTGAAGCAAATTTCGATGAAAACAATGTTGATGAAACTAACCTCTTCTTTGAAAAATCCTTTGCTTTCATTATTACAGACCTTTATAAGATCCAGCGACATGACACAGGTGAGGAAATTGATAAACGCCTCAGCTCCAAAACTGATTAAATGTATGTGAGTGGCACTAAGAGAAGCCGAATAGTAGCAGGTCTCGAGCCTTCCTTCTCAGTTTCGCCAATGTTCGTCCAGGAGACTTGGACTCAGACTCTGGTAAATGAGCGCTTAGTTAATTTTACTTAGAATATAATAGAAAGAACCCTGTTCGGAATTGTGTGACATATCAAGGGTTAGGAGGTCTTTGGAGAAGCGTAGTCAATCACTGAAGATCGGGGGTACCGCCTTTCATACCAAGGTATCTGAGACACCCCCGCGATACTGATTACCATGGCGGTGCACGTCTGGTTCACTGATATCCAAAAAGAACACCAAATCCGACCGCTCCCCAGATGCTCAATCTCCTCTGTGAAAGCTCTGAATGAAGGGACTGACCCGCTCAATGTTTTTGGGCAAAATGTTAATTGGAGTACCTTGGCAGGGACTAATGAGGGCGAAACAACCGTTCGCTCTAGGAAGTGATGATCATTAAGACGACACATGAAATGGATAATGGTGGTATCTGGTTAGCTGGAAGAACAGGGTATGCTCACCCGTTACACATCTACTTCCTTTTGAGTGAGCGTACTCAGGTGAGCGATCAAAAACTGTTATCTACAAGAAAGATGGTTCTTTTAAAACTCGGTAAAACTATAAAATAACAATTTGAAACGATTCTAATGCCTTAAAGATTCATCCATTGCCTAAGAGTTTCAAGAAGAAATATTCGTTCCATACATAGCAGCGAGAGAAGTTGACGGTTCCTTTGCCGTCGTTATGAAGAAGACTATCATATAGGCAAATCTCCCTCAGTGGACTACCTACTACCTGAGGATGCTCATTTCTGTTATTTAAGCTCTGACCAAAAAATCACTTGTTGACCCCCAGGATCAGATTGGAGCATAAGGAGCAACGGTTCAACTAAAGAGATTTTAAAGAATGCAAGCACTCTCTAATGGACAGAGCTCTCAATAAATGGATACAAGCAGGAAATCTGAGCATCATGAATGGAAAGAATGGATAAACGTGTGTGAAGACGATCTGCGAAAAGTACACGCTGCCAGCAATTTATTCACAACTATTGCCAGCAAAACGGCACCTCAACAGTTGAATACCACACCTCAAACAAACTGCGAAGATTTGAAACAGATGATAAGGCCTAAACGACCTTATTCTCATGGCACCTGAACCATTTTTTGCGATCATCTACTCTGATCAGGATGCTGTCATGTTCCCGACCACTTCCCCTCTTTTCCTTTTTTGTTTATCTTCTGTTAAATTTGTTTTCTTTCATTAATTCTCCACTAGACCACTTTTAAGATCTCTGTAGGTTATGTTGATATCCCATGAGGAGTAAACGATTTTAGGGCCTTGACAGGAACTGCGCTACTTTTCTTCTGGAACGATAAATCTTAGACCGCTCCACTCCTTTTAAACCCATTCCATGTGGGCCAGAGATCACCACTACAAACATCGGTTTAATTTACAAAAAAAGAATGAGTTGACCGTGGGTCCCTGACAAATAGCAGCATGGCGTGAATTCTAGACGGGATCCTGGTCCCTTTTAGGGGCAATACAGTGCGTTTCATAATTATAAGGTCACCCTCAAATTTTGCACTTTCAAGAAAAGCAATAATTAAGGATTTTTTCTAGCACCAGGCGGCTACGCACGCTCTCGCGCGCGCTAGGGGCTCTAGCCGTGAGAGACAGGGCCGCATGAGCTGATTTTCATTATAGACCTTTATCGGATTTGTGAGTTTCCGCTCAAACCTCGCCTCCTGTAGGCGGAGTTCGGTTTTGCCACCCACCATAAGTTTTCACATCATGGTGCCTGTACTCCCACCAAGTTTGAACTTTCTAGGTCCATGGGGACAGGAAATGTGAATTTTCGCCCAAACCCCACCCCTTGTGGGCGGAGTCTGGTTCTACCACCCATCATAACTTTTCCCATCTTGGCGCCCGTACTCCTACTAAGTTTGACCTTTCTAGGTCCATGAGGACAGGACTTATGGAATTCCACACAAGACCCGCCCCCTGTGGGCGGAGTCCGGTTTTGCCACCTACCATAAGTTTTTCCCATCATGCCGCCTGTACTCCTACCAAATTCGAACTCTCTAGGTCTATGGGAACCAAAGTTATGGGTTTTCGTATATAAATATAAGAAACGATGCGAGCTTCGAGGCACGTTACGCCCATTCTGGGCAGACCCCCGCTGACGTCATTTATGCTGAAGACACCTTTGACAAAACTTCTCCTACATCAACTTTTTTCTGCTTGTTGGCTTTCTCCAAACCGCGTTATAAACGTTTTCATAAAACATTGCATTTCTGGAGAACGCCTCGCCCATCGGGGTGGGTCTCCCCAGTTTGATCTAACCTACCAATGCACGCCTCTAACCACCTTTGAACCCCAATTTTGAGGTCGTCTTGTGACTGAATTTGAAATCATGGTCCTCAGTCCAGCTCATTTCGATGCGCGCCACGCCCACTGTGGGCGGGGCTTCGCCGGGCTGATGCGTGCTTTATACTTCTGAGGACATGGCCCACCCAACCCACGCTTGACCCGGTCTTTCCAGGCAGACCTAAAGGAGTTAAGGAATTTCGTGACAGACATACAGACAGAACGACAGACAGACAGACAGACAGACAGACAGACAGACGAAGCGCTTTATAGTAAGTAGGATCATGAACGGATACCCCAGCACGAATAACCTAGGTATCCGTTTTCTAGCCGCAGCTGCATTTTTCTGAACTTTTTTGGAATAGTTTGTTGATTTTTGCACCGTTTCATAATTATAAGCTCATCCCGAGAAAGTGAACAATTATTAACGAAAGAAAGGAAATTCCGTGTTTGAAGATACTTGTAAAGGTAAGCATGTGTAGCAAAAGCATTTCTAAACCTGGCTGTCAACATGGCTCGTGGTCATCTGCTTTCCTCTGATGAGAATGCTCATCATGAAGGTGGGCTCAGTACTCGAGCAATCTCCAGGCAAATAGGGCGATCCCCTTGGTCCATTCGGAGATTTCGGGAGAGTCCTCATGTCATTAGATATAACACTGACTGTGGACACCCATGAAAGACTACTAACCGTGACGAGCGGAAAATTCTGAGGACTGTTTCCAACAGTACATCCTCCTCAACCAGATCCGATCGGAATTGAACCTCTCTGTGTCGAAAACTACAGTTTGGAGAGCAGCGAGGACGTCACCAGGCAAACAATGGAGAAGGTGCCACGAATCTCCGATCGCCACGAATCACCGATCGCCACGGAGAGGCTCGTCTCGGATTTGCAAAGATGAGCCTAGGGAGAGATTGGGCAAAGGTAGATCTGCATCAGTATCTCATCATAGAGCTGAATAATTCCTATTCAGATCGTCTTTTCGGATAAAATGAGACTATCTTCAAAAAATTCGTAATAAATTTGAGGTGAAGGATATTGCGACCAAAATTCGAGCACGAAGGTACATTGTAACGAGGAATCTTCCAGTGTTTGCCAAAAAATCCCATTCCTGCTGCTTTCTCCAGAATCGCAAAAATCTGGGGTGACCTTGTAATTATGAAACGCACTGTATGATTGAGCGTTTTGGAATGATGGCTCATTTTCGTCGAAATATTTAATCCCTTTAGAAGATTATGAGAGAACGACTCGTGTTTATACTCCTTGCGACATCCCTTACCATCAAGGCACTTTCGCGGTGAGTACAACAATTCTCACTTCTGTATTGCGATGTGTAAAGCCCATCGATTTAGTGTTCCTTTGCTGAAATGGACCGACACGGAGACCCCTATCGATGGGAAGGCACTTGCTGAATTTCTGGAGCGTAAGTATATTCAAGGCACCTTGCTCGCCTCGAAAAATGCGACCGGCTTCAGTGAACCACTCTTCTATTCACCATCGAATGTAAGAAAGCTCTCGTATGCATCTTAGCTTCACAACTACTCAAAGTGCTCAATATTAAGATAGCCTATTATGGTAATATCTATATTGGAACTCCTCCTCAGCAGTTTCTCGTGCAATTCGACACCGGTTCCGCTAATCTCTGGGTTCCATGCATGGGCTGCGATCCCCACCAAGAGTCTTGCATAAAGCATCGTAAGGTGAGAAGTGTTGTAAGTGTTGAAGTATTCTGTTTAGTGTTCTTCTTTTATGGTCTCTGTTCGGATTTTGTTTCAGTTCGACTATCATCTTTCAACAACTTGCAACACAACGAAGGAACCATTTGAGATCCAATATGGGAGCGGCACCGTTGAAGGATTCATCGGCTATGATGTTGTTTGTGTGAGTCCAGCTTCCTCGCCCTATCATTCACTGGAACTGCTTTATTTCTGTAGTTTGGATGTGGCTGTGGAAGTTACTGCACCAACAGGAATCAAGGATTCGGTTGCGCCTTCCTTGCATCCGGCGAGTTTGCAGTAAGTGAGACATGCTATAAAGCCGGAACAACGATACGACTTCCTCGCGTTTCAGACCAATGTATTCGACGGTATTCTCGGCATGGCATGGAAGTCAAATGCCGTGGACAATATTTCACCTCCGCTAGATCAAATCTTTGCCAATAAGGTAGTTGTAATGTACGTTGCACTAGATTTGTATAGTAGGTATACCAACTATATCGCCGACCTATATAACAGGTACACTAGGCCGATACCGATATTGTGCCACGCGGGTCCTTCTACAACAAACTGAATCAGAGTAATACTAGTAATTTATTGTTACAACTATAGCGAATAACGGTAACGAACTGAATCTGCAGCGCGTCCAATATTGCTGGGATCTGCCGTCCTTGATGGCCGTAAAAGGGAGGGGTTCTTTCACGATGGTGACACTTGAACAGTAGCAATCCGATAGCGGCAGAGCTGAAGAGCGAAAAGCGGAAGCTCCGTCTCCAGATTTGGTCCCCATTTATACGACTTCTGCAGCTGGAGGACTGACTGACGCAGCAAGAAGTCTAAAGCAGGTGGCTATGGAGTGTGCCATGTCCTGTAAAACCTAGATTAGTCACTAGCTATGGGCCCAGAAAGCAATATCAATTAGATGTAATTATAATATGATAAACTCAATAAGTAAGTAAACCTCTCCATGTACGAAGTAGCATTCGCTACAGTAGTTTTTTATTTCGGACTCGACTCACACCAGAAAAGCATAGCAAAGCTAGGAAGATATCAGCACAAAATCAATTACGTGCAAAACCAATATCATCGACCCTCACTGCCTAGATAATAAGCAGAAAAGCTATCGCACATAAAGCTAGACGATCATTCAACCGACCTAGAAAAGGAAAGGAACACTTAAAGGAAGTTTTTAGGGAATGGAAAACACGTCAGACACTACTTCTTGGCACAAGATGATCCTATAAGGCGGCTGTCCTTTTACTAGAGACTTTGCAAGCTGGAAGAGTTGATGCCGTGGTGATCTCCTATAATACCTTCTGTTCAATACTTGAAGAAGAAAAAAACAAGATGGTCCTGGGAAGGTGGCCGAGCGAAGCTACATTAGAACGAAAAAGGCAGCGACTCAAACCTGGTTGCTTACTTACTTATTTCAAGCGTCACAATATCAGCGATGCCTGTTAGGATTATTTGCGGTCACCGCGTATGGTGTCAACGATACGGTGAAGTGAGCGAACTAGAACCCTTTAACATATATAATAGAGCAAATAGCTATACACAGCTCACTCAGAAGTCTGATCATCTGGGTTTTTGGGGTGAAACTCACAAGTAAAAGAAGAACTTACCATTTACAAGTTATTATAATTGCTTGATCAGCTTCACATTAAGAGTGACGACCAAACACTGGAGGCTTTTCTTCCAGTTTGTCAAAGTTTCCATAATTGCTTTTTTTAATTGTAGACAATGTGCCCGGAAGCTCTTTTCGCTTTTTACATGGTCCCTAACAATAACGGATCAGGTGTAGCTGGAGAATTGACCATATGCGGAACAGATCCTGCGCATTACAAGGTCTGTTCACACTTTCAACAGTAAGTTTCGAATCGGAAATAACGATTTATCTAAAGGGAAAAATAGCATGGATACCTTTGATTGCCGAGGTATATTGGACGATAAGTTTGGGATCGGTGTATGTCAGAGGTACGACGATAACTAATGGAACACAGAACGGCATCGTTGATACCGGCACATCGTTCATTGCCGGACCTACTGATGCTATCAAGAAGGTGACGTTTAATGGTATTAGACTGCGCATTTGAATATAATTACTCTCCAACTTCCAGCTTCAAAATGTATTCTCCTTAGCGGGGGCCACAAATGGTACCGAAGGCATGTACCAAATCGAATGCAATAATATCTCAAAATTGCCAGCAGTTATATTCACTCTTGGTGGTCAAGACTTTGTTCTTCAAGGTTCCGATTATGTCCTCCAGGTACTGAAGATATGTTGTGTTGAGACTTTACACAAGATTGATCGGTAGGGTCGGTAGGGTGCTTCAGAATCGAAGAGAAAGCAGCAGTATGTACCAATTTTTCAGAACAACCAGACCTGTCAACTCGGCTTCACAGCATTCGACCTCCCAAGTTGGATGGGTACGCCCTTCTGGTAAATCTTCAGAAGACATCAACACGACTAGTTTTCAGGACCTACTTGGATTCTTGGCGACGTCTTCCTTCGTAACTTCTACACCGTTTTCGATCACGGAAACAAACGCGTCGGATTCGCCAAATCCACTGAAAAATGCCCCAGTTTTAAATAATAACAACAATGAAATTCAATAAACTGACTGCGCAGTAATCGAATTCATTCAAAAAACTTCGTGGAGGCCTACTGAAATTATCTTGTCGACCATTAAATCTCATTTTGAAACTGAACGAACATTTGACAGGAAACAGTAACGATTCTATCCGCCACAAACTCTAGCCACTCCTGCATGTCAATCAAGGAAATCATATACTAATAACCATTAACATTGTTCTCAGTGGAAGAACTTCAGATTTCCCGATGTATCATTTGGATGCTTGCACTCTCTAAGCAGTTATGAGCGATTATCCAGCACGAGTGAGATCGGCACGGCTCAGCCCACGGGGGGCGGGACATGCACAGGAAGGGGCGTTGACACTAAAAACATTTCCATTGGTTTCGTTACAGCCCAGACGCCGGGAAAAATAATTGGCGAAGGTGAATGCCAACAAAAAAAAAAAGGAGACCAACCCGAGGTGGGCGGAGCGTCCCGAAAGTGGGCGGAAGTTTCTGCACAGGCTTACAGTATTCATGCAGCGGATCGCGCTCCAACACTGCTTCTGTATAAGACCTGAAATATATGTATTACCCTTTACCTGAATGTCACCGAAAAAACTGATCTTATCCAAATATCAAGAGACATTACTATGGAACGAAAGACACACAAAATAGTTGTGCAAAGAATGACAATACATCGGTCTACAGCAGACGAGGGCTGCTGTATGATTGGGTGTTCTTTGGAAAAAGTGGTTCGCGCTGATAGTTGAGCAGAATCGCAGCTACCGTTCCACTTCGTGGACACGCACCTCCTCCGTAATATTTCCTCAGCTTGCTCGCACTGTCCCGTAACGATTGCTTGAGTTATCTGGTCACCGTGTCTGAGCAGCTCGATTTGCCAGGGATAACACATAAAAGTAGAAATTGCTCGTAGATCTTTATCACCAGTTGTCTCCCCCTCGATAAGTAATACTAGAACACACTCTTTCGTGATCGGAGGAGGAGCTGAGGTTGGCGAGTGAAGCTTAAGTCCATTTGCTCTGAACCATGTACAGGATCAACATCTGTGCTATCGTTTTTTTACAACATACTACATTCACACTTATGTTAGTCCCCTTCCCATGTTTCATTTAATCATCCTGTACGTACAACTCGACTTATAAGGGAAAGCGCAGAAAAAAAGAAGTTAGGCCTCGTTCTCCCTCACCTTTGCCATGAGTCTTCTCGAGCATTGCCATTCAGGTCGAGAAAGTGAGTTGATGTTGTTAAGTGGGCCTTAGGCCTATTTGCTCTAAGCTGCAAGGTCCACATCTGAGGTCTTTTCGTACCATACTACCTTGACACTGTCATTTTTCTTTCATTTCTTTTCCGGAATCAACATGGTTCATTGAAGATTCAAAGGATTTTGGCTAGAAAAACGTGGTATTATGCTTCTTCACAAAATCTGAACTTGAGCAAGGTTAGATACTTCAAGACTTGCAAGCCAGATGAGGAGAACAGACAAAAACAAGCAGGAGATTCTGCCCGCATGTGAGCCAATAAGCTGCTTCAAAGGAGTTCTTCAAATTGTATGAGATTTCGTGAGACTATGTTTATTTGACCGAAGCTTGAAATTCCATAGCCTATTAGATTGTTGAAATCGGTCGCCCTTAGGAGGATAGAAGTCAGCTAGAAGGGTGACGCGAAATAACAAATCATAAGAGAAGATTGCACTAGTATTTTCGTCCTCCGCCCGCGGGTAACGGAACTTCTCCCCTATCGAGGCATTCTCCCTTGCGGCATGCGGCAAATATCACTGCAGTTACCGTACTCACCCCGCCTCCCGCCAATCGATAGGACGCGATATTTTTCCTTGACTGGCTTGCTTTTTCATTGGATTTTATCGTTTTTTCTTCTGTTTCTTTTTAGTTAACATGTTTATTAGACTTGATTAATTAAAATGACTCCTCCTATATAAACGACNATCAAGACCGCATTGGAAATGGAAAGAGCGGCCAGCCAATTCAAATAATTAAAGGACTCTCTACCTCACAAATTGCGCGCTCCAATCTTCCATCGCAATCCTGCGATAGGCGGCGGGTGCGGCGTGTGCGACGCCGTGTAAGGGGAGAAGTTCCCGGACCCTCCGCCCGCACTGGACACTCCGGAACCGCCCTTTCCACTAAAATATATGTAAGTATAGGTAAGAAGATGAGGATTAAGTGCCGTTGTTGTTGTCACCCTGAAAGAACTGAGGTAATGCTTACTGGGCCCTAAAACGATTGTCGGTGGTGTATCTTTATGAAATGCTCAGTTTCGCGAGTTGTCATAAAACGATACTTAACACCCTCTAATTTTCCCACTTGGAGGGCTTCCTTTGCGACTTGGATCACCTCGCTCCTTTTGAACATTTTGCATAGATTTGACTCCAGTGCAGTCCTACGTTTCCTCATTTGACCCAATATAACTCCATTTGTTAGTTTAATGAATTGATCACTCCATGTATTTTTCATCGGGACTTCTTCAGGAAAGTCGACTTTTTGCATATCTTTGGCTTCAAAAACTTTTTTAATAATAAATCCGCGATATTATAGCATCATAGATATGAGTGATATATTCAGGTACCAGTTTGACTCCACACACTAACGCGTGTGTCACAATAAGAAGACATCAAACAGAAATGAATTTTTGAACTGAGTTCCATCCCTTATAATCTGGCCATAGGCCCCAACCTTTGCCTTTTCTTCCTGGTCTCCGGACCTCTTATAGCAAATCATGAAGTTGGGATTCCCCAGACTCATATGTGCTGAGCAGCGCTGTTCAATGTTGAGTGAGAATAAGTGGTAAAGTCTTTGGCGTTAACCAATTTCAAGGATGCGCCTAGGCACCATTCAGCATCTCAGGGACGGGGGGGGGGACGGGGGTAGAATAGAAGGGTTGATTAGTCTTGGCGAATATCAATCTGGGTCGATTCCCAGTACATGCACATGTGATAGCACGCCACCTGCCACTACAGTGTGTCCTCCCTTCCCATAAAGCAATTGATTCGCAGGCAACAGTTCGCAAACAGTTCTTTGTTGATCAAAAAAGTTCTGACCCATCAAAAATCACAAACTTGTCAATAACCTTTATAAGAGCCGAATAATATTTCGGACCCCCACTATATACATCGTAGGGGAAACAAGGCAGAAAAAAAACAAAAAAAAAGAAAAACGAGACGGCCTGTCAGTAAAAATTGAGATTGTCAAGGAGCGAAGCCAGAAATGAAACTCATACCTGGACATGTCGGTCCAACTTGATTTCGAGCGTTTTTTCGTCTTCATCCGTTAAAGCGAGACAAAGTCCAGCTTTCAGACCCGTTTATAATACGATATGCTTTTATTTTTTCAGTTCCCTGAGCAGGCCAGTAGCAAGCCTGGCTGCGGAGATCTGGTGATCAGGAAGACCATAAACTCCCGTGGTAAAGCACTGCAGAACACTTTAGTATGGGTTTACTGCGTGGTGTCGCACTGACAGCCGACAGCAAAATTTTTGGGTGTGGAGATGTGTTGGCGCAGATCAGGCCTGACGGTGGAAAGATAGGTGGCTCTTGAGTGGAGTCTAACAAGACCCACGTCCGAATAGGGCCTATATTCAACATGCCATACCTAACAATTCTGAAAAATGATGACTCCTGTGTACCATCTTGCTATAGGTCCGCTGTTCTGTTCGCCTATAGGTACGAGCCGACATGTACGGGGTTCGGAGATTGATATCAGGAAGTTGCTAGGCAGAAGTACCATTGTCGTCTGTGGCTCTCCGTAAGGTCTCCGGTACATCAACAAATTGTATCAGGGCCCTCCCACCCTTTGAATCTCGGCATTTGAGAAACTAGTGGTAGCTAACAGCGCTCGTATGACCCTTGTTTACAAAAGTACAGACAGTCACATGTACCCACTAACAAAAAATACCGGTTTTCAGACAAGCAAATGTACCATCCACCTATGAATGGAGTTGGGAAATGCCCCAACATGCTTTGTTCCACGCTGAAGTATCCCGATCCCCCAAGTTCCGGCTGAACAGGGCCGCGCGAACGCAGCCCCACACGCAAAAATTTAGCCGTTAGCTGACCCCACCTCGGGGTAGCCATGCGGGTCAGCCTCCACTAAAGTGCAATGTGGGGCCTCACCACAGGGGTCCCGTCTTCCTGATCACGAGATCCCCCCAGCCAGGTAAGTTTATGAGCCATTGTGGGAAGTGGGGTGGTGGAAAAGTGCGTCGTATAATGAAGAGGTGCGAAAGGTGTCGAGCATTGTTTCGTTTTGTGAAACGCAGAGACGAAAACAGTCGAAATCGATTCGCACTTGCGAATTTCCATGCACGACGTGGTTTTCGATTGAAATCGTGCTTCCTTAGAGTTGTTTATGATTTCGTTCGACTCAAAATATTTTTATTTTCTAATTTCAGTTATTCCCGACATTCAGATGAAGTCAAATGTATGGGAACTCCCCTTACTGATACAGGGTAACCCGTAAAGGCCGAGGTTGCCTTGATACCTGGTTTTATATATAAAAAGAGGTCGAAAAAAGCGTTGCCCTACATTGTTTTTTTAAAAACTGGTTCTTTGTCTAGAAAAGCACCATTGATTCCCAAAATGGCTGTGGAAAAGGTCGCAATAACAATGAAAACTTGTGGGATAGTTCCCAATTGCAATCAGGGCTTCGGTACCTTTGAATAGCCAAGAGAACTGGTAATTGCTACTCATCTACTAGGTGTAGAATCGATCTGAACGTCAATTTCGGCTGTAAAAGAAAGATCAACTGTTTAGATAAGGAATAATGACTTTTCATCCGCATTTTTGCTAGATATGGGACGAACAGACGTTCAGAGGCTTCCCAGATGGGTCCAAGTTTCCACAAGTCCCCAATTTGGCCTGACAGCTCCACAGCATTGATCTCCTCTGAACCGGGAAGGCGATAAACACGGGTTAGGAGACTTTTAATTGTAAATGATCGCTCCTTCGGCATGTTTGGCAAGCGAGCGAAGGCACTTTCCTCCTGAGCGCGTTCATACTCCTATCTGGATCTATAACTATTTGGGTACCTAGAAGTGTATCGGTTACTGAATACCTACTGAACTGCTCTATAGCCCGGCCCTTCCGCAACCATGTTTGTCTGACGGAATTTTATATCTTTTGTGATATCTGTAGTTCACAGGGGATCAGAGAAACTTTGGCTCGTCCCTACCGAAAAGCAGTTACTAAATTTGCCTTTGAATTGAGCTTTTTCTTTCTTATTACATTTCCTGTGACTTTTCAATCTGGTTTCTGGAACGGAGCCATTTCTTTTCTGATCGAGCTGAACCAGAAAAGTTTCTTTCAAAATTCAACGCTTCTTTACCCAACAAAAAATTGGATTACCCAGCTGATTGGAATTTCGAAGGCAGTATTTAGAAAATGGTTCCTAAGATTCCCATCTGAGTGAATCTGTGACCCCCAAAGATAGCACAAGGGACGCGTCGAGTCAAAAAATGGTCTAGGTAAGGGGTAATAGGGTTCCCATAGCGGGCTTAGCCGACGTACTAACCCAAAGCGGACTGCTCTCAAGGCATTGCAGAAACAGTAGAGGTTGCACTATTCGTATCGGGACGCGAACGTTACACGCAGGCAGGTTACTGTAACCAATGGTACAAACATCTGAACAGCTCGTCCCAGTACCCCTTTCATGCAACTTTTGCCGTCACATTCTTGTCCAATTTTACTATTTTTGAGGCCTTGTAGTTCCCTAAACACGTCGATTTTGGCTTGCCTTCACCTTTTTTGCTCTATTCTGGACTGTTATTTCCATGATTCATTTAAATTTAGATTCCCCCAAATTACCGTGAACTGTGAATGTGAAACTTCTGCTAAATCCTACAAAAGCCTAGCAAATTGTTGGCTGTTGACAGGTATTCTACTTACTTTTAAGGATGGGCGTAATCGAAAACAATCTGTTCCCCTTGGTAGATATCGTCCCGAGAAGTTCTCTCCCGTTATTTTTTGCTGTTTTCTTTCGAAAAATGACTGATACAATAGCAAATCTACTCAGTTCATGAGGAGATTTCACTCTCTCGGATCTTCCTAGCTTGGGCGTAGTTCTCAATCAGGCTTTCTGATTCAGGCGCTCGGCTATCTCGTTTCGGCTTAGCATCTCTTTCGGTCTGATCCCGTCCAATGTACATTTTCATCCTTGAATTACTTTTGCCACATTGACCGCTTATCAAAACTGCCTTCGAGACAGAGTAAACGCCAGAGAACGTTCATTATGAAATAGTTCCGATCACAGTGCACTGGTTTATGATAATAGAACATTTATCGCTACCTAGCCACAAGTTACATATAACCCATTGAATACACTGTAATACATGGGTAAGTACAAAAAAGTAAGTGGAAGTAGCCCGTTATCATACCCATTAATTTCAAGGAGAAAAGGAGGTATTCATCATTGTAATGAGTTGAATACATTCATGTAAGGTACTAAAAATTTCAAATAATGGACAATAGGTTAGTATTGGGTAAGTATACCGTCGAGCATAATGGTATAAAACATTGTTTCTACAAAATGCATCCGTGAGCTATATTCTTTCTCTGTCCGTCTCTATCAGTGGTCACTTAAGTAAACGGAGGAAAACATTTGAGTAGTTTCCACACAATAACCGTTCTCACTAGTAAAAACGAGGGAATAAACTAGGTTTGGGAGTAAGATTTACAGGTGCTGGTACGACCATATGCTGTGGATAGGGTTGCATACCCATTGGATAAGGTGGGTAGCAAATTGGTGTTCCTTGAACGGGAGCTGCATGTTGTGGATGCCTAGAAAGCGATGTCGCTGTAGTTGATGCAGGTTCTCCGTCCGATTCATCGTCTGGTGGTTGAGCAACGGCAGGCACGCTGGAGACTGGTGTCGTACTGTAGACGATTGGATGTGGTGGCGGTGTGGGGTTGACAAAAAAAGGATACATCACTAATTCTTGCCCTGAAAAGCATTTTCTGAATTTAAATTAATTGTCCATCGCAAAAGCTACGCACAACTGAGAATTTTCTAGGCAGCAACAGGGATTAGTGCATAGAGGCTCGTTGTCACATGCATGTTGATACGGAGAATCCGGATTGATACCCACCCCCAGGTCAATGAAGCTCTCTATCCTTCCAGAAAGCCGGTAAACTTGTACCAGACTCGTCTAGGAGGATAAAGGCAAGGAACTGTACACTGGATGGCCAATGCAAGTTATGGTATAGGCCATTTAGCATTCAAAAACGCCACTAAAATTCTGAAGGAAGTCGAATGTGAGGCACGTTCTAGGAACCGGATTGATTAGCGTTAATAAACCTCGCTCTTAACTCTTTTACAGTCGATGCTGTAGGTCAACACCTACTTGTCCGGTCGTCGTACGACAATGTAGCAACTTACTGTTTTCCGTCGCCTGTTCTGTATATGTAACGTTTATGCAGTGGTGCCACAAGCATGAGAGAGTTACCACAGGTTCTTACCAGGGAAGGATCCCAAGTCGAAGTGGCCATTTGAAATGAGACCTACACTGCTAGACGTGTTTTTGGATGCTGAGTTCAAA